>VYZS01027601.1:0-136067 GCA_013400695.1 Neodrepanis coruscans | reverse complement strand
AAAAAATTATTTTTCTTTCCTGATACAATATCAGATACACAGATTGCTCATTAATTTCTCATATAGCCTTTCTTCTGATGGCCTGGAAAACCAAGACCTGACCAAGAGAGGCCATTGCTTGTCCCAGTAGCCCCTGGGAGCTCTGACCAAGGTGGGGGGTGAGGTTGAAAGCACAAGTTTGTGCCTTGTCCTCCAGCTGCAGTGGAAGAGCTGCTGTGAGATCAAGCTCTGCTGCATGTCCCTCCCAGAGCCTTTCATCTGGGCTTGTTTCCCCAACCCTGCTTTGCATCAGATGGATGCCAGCTAATTATTTCTGAAACCCCTTCTGGTCCAGCTGAAATAGGGAAATTCTTTCTAGTCATGAGCAGAGGGAAGGCATGGGGCAGAGCAGCATCACCTTTCTTCCTGGGAAGGCAGGCTGGAGCAAGGGGTTAGCAGCATTGCTGAGGTCATCAACCAAGCCTTGGCTTGGTTTTGTGGGCAAGGCTGGAAAACGCAGCATGCCAGAAACTTGCTTCTTTACTGGGTGTTTGTAGTGTGCAGCTGTTTACTGAGATGTAGTTATGGCTGAGGCTGATTTGATCTATGACTGTGATGCTTCTGAAGAAGCATCTCTGGGGCAGTGGTTCTCCCAGACTCCTCTTCTGAAAAGCTGCTCTGCAGTAGATTTTCTCATCTGGAATACTGGGCCCAAAACTGGCTTGTTGTCATGGGCATTGCCCGTGGCTGGGCTGAGAAGGTTGTCCTGCACTGAACTAAACTGGGGGAACAACCAGGGAGTGGGAAGTGTGGAGCAGTGCTAGTGCTCTGCCTTTCCTCTGCTGCCAAAATGGTCTCTGTGTTGCTATGAAAATGTCTTGTGGAAAACTTTCCACTTATAACTGAAATCTCATTTGTGTCTGCCCAGGACCTGCTCTTGGACTGAATTTTATTTTCTAAGCAAATGAGACTTTCTGGTCATGGAGGGGGTGGAAATAACTGTTCCACCAACTTGCAGCCCACCCACCCTTGTGGGACTGAGAGCAGTGGGGGGTTTTGGCAGAGGAGATGGTTTGTTCAGCAGGAGCAGTGAAGGGGCTGAGTGGGGCAGTGGGTGGCATATCTGTCTTGAACTGTCTTAGTTTGTGACCTCTAAAAAATTAATTTCCAGGGAGACCACAGCTCCCTGTATTGCAAGCTTCAGACTCCTTCCTAATGTGTGTGCTCCCACAGACCCCTCCAGTCGGCCCCCAGACTGCAGACTACAAACCGAATATGAAATGCTTAATCGAAGCCAAACTGCCTAGAAAAATCTGTGGATGAAAAGCGCAGTTGAAAAATCTGGCCTTTTGTGTATTTTTTTTTTTCTCCCAGAGTCTCTTAACCTGCTCTAAATTCTTACGTTATCTGCACTGTTACTCTGCTTGGCATGCTCTGCAGACAGGGTAAGGGCTTATTAATGTGGGTTTTTACACAGATAAATGTGGTTTTGAAGTGCTATTGACACATGGAAATGTTGGTGGATGCTTAGAGAAGGATCAGTGGCTTTGTGATAGCTCTGTGCCAGTTCCTTTGTTTGAATATAGTTACGAAACCCAGTTGTAACAAAGCACGTTATGGAAAAGAAATGCATATTTCTGTGGCTTAAAAAGAAGTAAAATCAAATCTAAACCCACACACCCCCCTCCTTAGCAAAAGTTTTGCGCACATCGGAAACAAAGGCATCAGCATTTGCTTGTCAGAGCTAATAAAGTTTGCTTGGATCTTAATTTTTCTGCTTGATTTCACAAAGTAATTGAAACTTCCTTTTTGCTGCAAGCCCTTTTCCCCCCTTTTTTTTCTTTCTTTTTTTAAAATATTCTTAAAAGAACATCTTTTGGTCAGTGAGTTGATGGAATTTTGCTCAGGAGGCAGGCGCACTTTGAGTGTGCTTTGCAACTGGTCAGTCAAAGCTTATAGGACAAATTACTTTGTGTCTGTGAGTCATTCCTCCAAGTTGAAAACCACCTAGACCAAATAAACCTTGAACTAGAGGTTTTATAGGAGCTTTTGAGCATGTAAGTGGAGCTTTTGTAATCGTAGTGATCTGATAAAACCTTAAAAACCAGGGTTCCCATAAAGAAAATAGTAGTTCCACTTGAGGTGATAAAAGCCACATCTGGTAAGCTTTGCTTGCTACCTCCCGATGACCTGTGAAACAGCAAATAGTCCCTGCTCTGGGGAAGAGGACCCAAACCGCCCTTGTTGTGGAAGGGAGGCACCAAAATAAGTTGATTTGAGAGCAAAACCAGCAGCTTTAGAAGAAAGGAGCCTCTTCTAGCTCACCCTCTAGTTTATATTTGATACCCCACGACTATGGTGTCTTATTGCCTCCTGGCCTGAGCAGCACAGGGAGATTTGGAGGTTAGGATAAGGAGGAGCCTGCATAATTGAAAGCAAACAAACAGTTAAGACAAAGAAAGAAACATAAAACAGCAAACCCCAAGCCACAAATAGAAAACAGACTCTCCAGATTGATTAGTTCAAATTTGTTTATTTGAAGTCCCAAAAGTTTGCGTTGCTGCTCTTTCGGGGTGTCTCTCCAATTTGGCAATATGTTAACCATGTGTTTGCAGATCAGTTTTTTCACAAGAAAGATGCTGGATTTTGGTATATTGGTGTTACCTTAAACTTTAAATTGAAAGGAGGGTGTCAGGCTCCGAAGACTGGTTTGTAATCATGACATGCAGGTGCTGCTTTTGAGGGAATTATGTTCTGTAAAACTTCTGTTTCATGGAGAATTTTCCGGGGACTTGTTAAAGATTACTGAACATTGAGATGTGTTACTGATCAATTTTTTCCATAGCCCTGCTAGAAACAGATTTGGTAATTCTGATGCACTTACTGGCTTTGGGAATTAGTGAACACCTGAAAAAAATCTGTTTTTCTTTTGGTTTTCAGAATACTTTGGACTGAAATATGCTTCCCACCATCAGTAATGGATCAGTAGTGCAGTAGTAATATGTATTTTTCACAGATTTGTTTTAAACACCCCCCCAAGTCCCCAGACAGAGGAATTACAGCTCTGGCCTATTAACTGTTGACCGTTAATGAGTCAGGTCTAAATGCCTTGATTGTGCCTGAGATTTCCAAGCTGAATCCTTTGCCTAACATTAGCATGGCAGGAATGCCTCCTAAGGACAAGCAAGAACTTCCCAGGCCTTTCCCATGCCTCTGCAGGAAGGAGTAAGTACATTTTGGGTCACGCTGATACCATCTTGTGCCTTGGCGCTATCAAAGCGGGTGGAAGCTCCCTGCCGCTCTGGCAGCCTGGCTCTGATGTTCTTTCACATCCAGGCACGTTGTTTATCTTCAACCAAGGCTTGGATAAACTTCCAAAATAAATGAATGTAGTAGTCCAACCCGGCCTGCTTTGGCGTAGGTTTTCTGGAGTGACTCAAACGTTATAAATATGAAAGTAGCCAAACTTCAAACGCTGCTTTTGGACCAGGTTTTCAGAGTTGTCTCCTAAAGCAGCAAAGGGCAACCTTTTCTCTAAGAAAAACCTCTCTATATTATTTTTTCCCCCCCTCCCCCTCTTCTCTTTTCATCCGCACCCTTTGTTCACGTCTGCCTTCCTGATTAAGAACTAATCAGTGGAGATAGATTAGTCGTGGAGCAGTGCAGCCCTTGGGACCCGCAGCTCCGGCGGGTCAGGAGCCGGGAGGCACCGTGGGGTCACCGTCACCGCCGCGGAGGAGGCGGCTGGGCCTCGCTCCAGTGCACGTAGGAATGCGGTAACAGGATTTAAAGGAAACGTACAGAACTAACGAGGATTAAGGCTAATTGTCCTGCGAGGGGCGGCAGGATGTGGCCATGTGGGGAGCAGCCTCTGTTCTGCGAAGGGAGAGCCTGGCAGTTGGGTCTGTACGTGGAGGGCTGGGCTCGGTGCTGGTTGGTTTGGTCGCTGTGTGGAGAAATGGAAAATAGCGGATTGGGAAGGAAAATAAAACACTGAGTTCTTCCTTGAAGACTTGAAGGCTGTTAGAGCAAATATTTCTGCAGTTGGTGGGAAGCATCCTCCAAATGGACGGTTCTTGCAGTGCCCGGGCTGTGTTTTTGCTGGCTTTGCACAACTGTTGCTCTGTGCAGGGAGCTGACATCCCCCCATTGCTCGTTCTGGGATTGGCACGAGGCCCTTGCTGACAGACTTTTTGTGCCACTGAGTTTGTTTTGAGCAGCAGCATGAACACTGTCGGAGGTATTTAGGGGACCTTGCCTCCCCTTTTAGGTCAGGCTGGTTATCAGGTCTTGCAGAAAGGCCACGGGTATCTCTAGGCTTGAATAAGGAGGGATTTGGGAAGCAAAAGCCCTCAGGCTTGGTCCTCAGTGAGCCACAGTGTGTGAAATGCTGGCTGGAGCCAACCATCCATCAAGCAGGACCAGAGGGAACTGAGCAGCCAGACCAAGGAAAGAGTTAATTGCATTGTATTCCTGGGACATACAATGTGATCTTTGTGGAAGATCTGTCCCTGCCTGGAAGAAAGTGAAGTCTGCATGTGTCCCAGCCAGAGGATGGAAAGATGATGCCTTTCAATGCTGTGGGTACCAGCAGGACCCTCTGGGCAAACTGCTGGTTACTTGCCTTGTCAGGGGAGGGGATTGGTAGTGGGGTCTTGTTGGGCAGGGTCTGGGGCAGCACAGAAGGGCCTGTGACTCTTGGCAGGTGTGGATGGGCAACTTGCCCAAGTGAACTCGTTCTTCCCTTGGCCCGTGGGTTTTAGCTGTTCCTGATGGAAGCAGTCCAAAGCTCACCGTTTTCTGTCATGTACAGAGGTACCTTTGGGGATATTGGGGATGTGCAGAGACAGGGGAGGTTACTGGTTTCACAACTGTTAGATTACAGCTGGACTTTGCTACACCTGAACCCTTGCAGCTCGTAATCTTTTTGTTTATACTTTTAGTTACCAGAAGTCAAGTCCTGCCCCCCAAACCCCACGCGAGCAGTGCTCTTGCAAATTGAGAAGATCCAGTGTTTCTCCTTGGAGCAGAGCTTGGGCTGACTTTTGCTCCCTCCCTGAGCAGCATTCCTGGGATCAGTGGTGCTGGGTGCTCTGGTTGGCAAGCAGGAGAAAGCAAATAAGGATTTGGTGTTCTGGTCCAATGTCCAGGCTGCCTCTGCTGATGGGAAGTGAGCCTTGCTGATGGCAGCTGTGTGGAGCAAGGGACTAACATGGAGTTTGCTATCTAAGCAAGGGAAGCACAAACAGACCTTCTGTCCGTGTCATTAAGGACTTTGGGACGGCCCTGGCTGGTCTGCTGAGCCCCTGCATTCTGCTCACTGTTCTCCCTGCCCCAAACCACCCTAGGCAGAGTGAAGTTGTAACCTTAAGGACATGTCCTTACGGATGGAAAACACTGTCCTGCTACTTCCTAAATGTTTCTGTGCTTATTTGTACACTGCCCTTCAATATAGTTCTTCGCAGTTGGTCTTGTGTTTTTGTTTGGGGGTTTGTTTGTTTATTTTTATACCCATTTCCCTTCCCTTCTGTGTCAAGTTGGTCTCAGAATTGCAGCAGGTTCTGCAGTGCCTATTTTGGATCCTGCAATAGAGAATTAATCTCTCTGCAAGTTAATTAACATCTCCTGCGTTCCAATTTATAGATTAGATTATTGTTTGTATAAAGCCCGAGATATTTTTTTAATTTTATTTTAAGTCGAAAACAGGAAATTGTGGCTGAATTCCATGAGCTTTGTTTCTTATTTAAGGAATTAAAAACATCTTTAGGTTTGGGGGCTTTTTTAAAATTTTTGCTTGGGTCATTGCTGTCAATTTGCATGCCCTTAGTGCTCTTACTCCTGTGGAATTCATGGAAATGGTAGCTCTGCTTTGTCTTGTGGTGCATGTTTGGTTTTGCTTTTGCAAGCAGGAAAATTTCACTTCTGTTTGGCCCCTGTGTAGCTGGTAACATCAGAAAGGTGGGATGCTCAGGGGGATTATCACACAGTCACAGCACTAGTGCCTTGGGACACTGGTCCTTGCTTTAGAATATGCCAGTGCCACCAGCTGGGAGAACTGTGGCTTCCCATCTCAGCTGAGATCTCTGTCTTACAGAATACCTCCACAGAACTGTGGATGTTTTGCCTCCTGAGTTTTTTTGGTAATTTTGGGGGCTTTTCCCAAGTGAAGCATGATCCTCAGAGTCACAGGAGTCATTTACTGCCAGAGCTGAGGCTTGCCAGTGGATGACCAGTCTGCTGGCACAAATAGGTGAGCCTGGGTGCATCTCACAAGAACCTACTGTGTGGCTCTGAATCATGTTTTTGTGCATTGACACTGGAATTAGACGTGTTTGAAAAGGTAAAAAAACCACAAAAATTACTGGAAAAGTGGTTGCCAGTGGCATATTCCTGCTTCTCCTGCCTGCCCATGTGTGGTGCTGCCCTGCGCTGGTGAACATTCCCAGAGGTGCTTGGTGGAGGGTCTGGAGCGTGCAGAGGGAGAGGGGCCAAAAGTGAAGGGAGAAAATGTTAAAAAGAAAAATACTACAATTCAAATGATAGAGTTCGTGGTGGAATCAGTTTTGGTTAAAGGCTGCTTTTTTGGCAAATAGCCCAAAGCTTTACGGGGAAAAAAAACCCAAACCAACAAACAGGCAGATTTTTGGCTTTGTTTTGCCTTCTTAATGGGAAATTTGAGGAAAAAAATGAGAAGTCTCACAAAAAAAGTAACTGTGTCTCCCAGCCAGATCTCTTCTATTTGCTTTTCCTTGTTCCTGAGGCTTTGGTAATTCTCTGTATTTGCTGTTCCAAACGAATTCTCTTCACTGTCACCCCTTTTACCCCATTTAATTCCATGAAATTATACTTGCTAAGGTTTTTTGGATTACCCCTGTAAAATCTGATGGACAAGCTCTCTTGAATTTTGAAGTCTCATCTCTGGCTGTCTGCAGCTCTTTTCCTTTCTGTAACTCTTTTTTTTACCTTTGTGTAAAGGTAAGAATTATTGACTGCAGGTGTTGGGCTTTCTAGCTGTTTTTGGGTTGCTGATGGAGGGGCAGGGGCATGGGCATTGCCTGTTTCAGTCATCCTGGATCTATTTTACACCTTGTGTATCCATCCTTCTCACTAAAGAAGTGGAAAAAACCCAGGGATAATTCTCAGCATACCTTGTCCATTGTGTAACACTGCTCACTTAGGGCATATAGGCAGAGGCATGTTATGAAAACTTATTTCATGCCTAAAGAATTTGGTGATAATAAAGAGAATTTGCATTTCCTAAGTTCTCCCTCAGCAATGTCAAGTAGGGGTTTTTGGTTTTGTTTTTTTTTTTAATTAAGAAACAACTCTTGGTTTTCATTGAAAGTTTCTTTCTTGGCTAGAGCCAAGGAGAATCCTCTAGTTAACCAGAGCTATTTTCCTCTCCTGATTTGCTTAAATAATAAGTTTAATTACGTAATATTGTAGTAGTTTTTTTCCTCCTTGCCTTATTTGTATATTCAGGTCTTTGTGTGGTTTCTCTCTTTTGATGTTTGCAGAAATGCGTTATCTTCATCTGTCTGGTTTGTGTTTGGTGTGCCACTAATTGACTCAATATCCTGTTTGTTAGAATGAAAGCAAGCTCTATCATGGCATATTTTTCCAGGGTGTAAAACCTTGCAGTATTTGGGCCACCCTGTCAGATAGGAAATTGTTGGCTCTGCTGTGGAAATGAAGCAGTGATGGTATTTTTCCTCAGGTGAGCAGGGTTTTAGCGTTTAATGAACTTTGAAAATGCCACTCAGGGTGAGATCCTGCATCCTCCTTGCTTGGATATCACCTAAAAAGGGCAGAGTCCCCAGCCCAGATGTAGTGTAGAGAGTTTTTGATCCTTGATGGCCTCCACCTGAGCCTCTCCATTGCCCCAAACTCAATGTGAGAGCTGGGCAGGAGGGGATTGTGGTTAACCAGTGATGCTTCTCTGGGCTGGTGTGGGGAGAGACAGATCCTTGCCTTTTGTCTGGGGCTGAAGAGCTGTGTTAGGAGTGTGGGAAGGGTTTTCCTGGTCTATCCCTGTTCAGGAGGGATGTCCCAGAATCACTCTGACTGACCTCAGTGGGCGACATTTACCCAGATTTGGTCCTTCAGGGACCTGGCTCTGTCATCAGCTCCAAGGTGAGCTTTGTGGTGGTGATTTGGACTTGGGTGGGTGGAAGGCAAGAGCCCTCTTTGTGTCCTGAGTTGCTCTTTCCAGTAGAAAATTAAGGTTCTTAATATGTGTTTGGCTTAATGTACACACGTGGATATAAATCTCTCTTGTTCTCTTCAGTCCCTGACCCTCTTGGCAGTAAATCTGGGAACCCAAAGCTGTCAACAAAGCAAAATGGAAAAATAGAAGCCAGACAGACCTCGGTTGTGTACAATATTTTAAGTAACTGTAGGTACACACTATGGAAATAATTAGGATTATTTGTTGTGTTGAAGGGAGGTATGTCACTGAGGTATTGTGTGTGCTGGCATTCCCGTGCCTGCAAGATGGATTAGCAGCTGAGTTAACAGATGCAGTAAAGCTCAACTGAAAATAGTTCACTGTTGTTAAGCATAGGTGAAAGGGCTTTGGTTTGGGTATCAAAGAGTGTATTTTGACTGCTTGACAAGTTTGCTGGGGAAAAAAAAATCATTTCAATATTATAAGCTTTCTCTGTGAGTCTGGGGAATTTTTCTGTGCCATTAGAGCAATCAGCAAAAAACTGAAACGCACATTGATTAATAACCTAAGTGGAAGCACAGGGGAAACAAGTGGCTTTAACACTAATAAGGCAAATAAACCATTTATATAAAACGATTGCTAATTGAGTGGGATGTTAAATATGCTGCACGCTGGCACATGCTGCCAAATTGTGGTACTCCCAAAACCCTACCAGTCAGCTTTGAGGAGCTGACTACACATGAAGATTTATTCAGAAGTCCTGGGTGGTTGTTAAAAAGAGCTTCAGATGGGGATGGGAATCTGTGATGGTTGAATCCAGGACCGAGACCTGTGACTGTGGAAGGTGTGGAGCCCCTTGCCTGGCTGGAGACTGATTTTGGCTGCTGATCCAGTGAGGACCTGGATTGGGGTACATGGGCTGTGCTCTCTCTTTTGGTGCCTTTTGGGTTTGAGATCACAATAGGAATTGCAAATGTTTTGAGGAGGGAAGAAAAGAGAACTGACTCTGGTTGAGTGGTGGTGGCCTTTAGAAGAGGAGATGATTGACATTGGAAATGGGGTTATTTTGAGTCTGGTGAAAGATGTTGCACAAAGTGCTTGTCTTGGAAGTGTGCAGTTGAAATAAAGGTTTGTGGTGGATGTAACATGGTGCACTGAGAGAAATATGGCTCTGAATGTGCCAGCCTGGTTTGCCCTGCTTTGATCAGAGTGTACCAGCAATGCTGCATCGTTTGCAGGGTGTGAGCTTAGGATTCTAACTTTGCTGCCCTTCGTGGATGCGTCACCACTGTTAACAGGACCTCAGTGCTGTTACACTTCTCTTCCTTCCTGGCACACGACCATCTCCACAGGAGTGTTCTTCCTAGTAAAATAAACACAAGGCCAACAGCAGCACAGCTTTAAGGCAAGTGGAGAACACTGACCACCCAGTGAAAAAGGAGAGCTCTGATAAGAGCCATCAACTAAAAACTCGAGTTTGCTGATTCTGCCAGGCAGAAAGCATGCATTGAGGCAGCATGTGTGTGGCAGCGGGGAGGAGGTGGTGGAGTTGCTTTGGGTGTGTGGTGTAACCCAGAGCCAGATTTTTTTTCCCTCCTTTTGGTGTTCACAGCTTAGTATCATTTCACCTGGAAGTACTTGTCTGGCCAGATGCTCTTTGCGATTTTGTAGTGCTCTTTGTTAGCAGATACCCAAGAGCCTGTAGGGATTATGGCAGCACCATGGAAATTAGTCCATTCCTAGAGGTGCTGAGCATCCCCAGATCATTTTGTAGCCAGGAAAGCTGGGCATTTTTTTGTATTTTGGGTAAATTAAAGGTGATCGGATTGAGTGGACAGTGTCTGTCTCAATGACTCCGCCAGAGTCAAACACAAGCTCACACTTTTCTTTCTTCTTCTTGCCCCTGGTTAATGCAGGGCTAAGCAGTGGAGCTGTGCTCAGGGGTGATGCTAGTGTTTCTTGTCATCTTTGTTGGGGGTTTTGTAAAGCCTCAGTAGCATGTCAATTATATATGATGGGTGGAAGCCTAATATTCTGTGATAATTAGAAGGCAAGTCTAGTGTGAAATCGGATTAGGGCCCAGCATTACAGTCCAGGATTCCTTTGGTAGTTGGTTCAGAGGAAGTCATAAAACTTCTTTAAAGATGACACAAGCCCATGTGTGCTAGAGGAAAGAGACAGAGCACGAGCCCAAAATAGTGGCTCCACTCATTGGTCCCCCAGCAGTGTTTGCCTTGTGCTCCTCCACCTTACCCCATCCTGATTTCTTACATGGGAATAAGGTCCAACAGTAGCAGCTTGGACCATGAACAACTTCTGGCTTGTTTACTGAGCTGCAATGAAGGGTTTGGCTGTGTACAGGAATTTTAAAGAAATGCCCCCATCCCATCTCACAGCTAACTACTCCTGAAAGTTTAGCTAATTTTGCAGTTAGATGGACTTAAAATATGAACTTGGCCAAGGTGAGGAGAATCAGGCTGGGGAGGCATTTTAGACATGCAGAAACAAGATTTTAAAAAGGTCTTGGAAAGTTGTTTGGTAACAAGAACTGCTTTTCAGTATCATTTAGTCCCCAGTTTTGCGCTGCTCACTTACTCATTTGATGAAAACTTGTTTTCCAACACATTGCAAAATAGTTACTTGATTTGGAAGAAACTCTGTGTGCTTGGAGTCTGCTAAATATGCTCTTTCTGTAATGACTTAAATCGTAAGTTTGCAAGATTACCTTTCTGAGCTCACTTCCGTGGATGTACAGATGGTAACATCATGTACCGTCACATTTCTATCTTTAAACCACCACTTCGTTCCCCAGAGGTGGAAAAAATTCTTTCCTAATTTTTGGTCTCTCATTTCTCTGCCTGTATTTATTAGTAGCATAAAATAAAGAAAAAGTCTTGTTGCAGCAGACCATGGGAAAGATCTGCTACAAATCCATGACAAGCCGTGGTGATGGTGTACATATGTGGTAGATGTTTGGAGTCAATGTCTGCTACTTAAGCTCTTCTTGCCATCCAGCCCCTGATGTGATGATTGCACACCCTGCCAAACAAGTCAATAAAAAGCCCAACTTGAAAGGAGGCTGTGGTAGAGTTATATTTTTGCTGTGCTCACATGGTGATAAATTACAAAAGCTGCCGAGCTTTTCACACTCAACAGTAGATGAAGGGTTGCCTTGTATGGGCATTGTTTGATGAGTTTTAACTTGGGAAGTAATTATTGCCGAATGTGTCCTTGACAGTGAGTGCACACCATGAGTGTTCTCTACATAATATACATAAACAGTCTCTAAGGATACTTAATACATGTGTTTTTCACTCGTTTTCTGTAGAGGAGTTCACTGCCCAGCGGACAAAGGGTGTTGGCTTTCGTCTTGGCTCCAGATCAGTGTTTGTGTGTGCAGGACTGGTCTGTGCTCTCATGGGCCACAGGCAGTGATGGCTCTCCATACTTCCTCCCTTCCATTCCCATTGTTGTAGCACTGTTGTGTTTGGAAGCTGTTGTCTGATGACATCTTGATGGTTTGCCTGTGGAGGTGTGAGCAGTTCCAAACACCAACGCCTCTCACTGAAGGGGCATGTGGTTGATCCATAAACCAAGCAAGTGATGGGGCATTGGGATGTTGTTGTTCTTCTTTGCAAACGTAGGCATGGGATGAGTCCTGTGGGTGGATTCTGAATGGAGAAACTATCTAGGTAACTTAAAAGACTAGAGATAAGAGATTTCTCACAAACTGTCATGTGCCTGTTGGTTTGCTCGAGCGAGGATGTATTCTCAGGGATGTGACAGTGATAAGGACAAACCTCCCTGTGGGAAAACTGGGGCCCCCAGTGTCTTCTAGTGACTTTCCATTGGCACCTCCCACGGTGGTGTAAGAAAACTTCTAGAAAAGCAGCCCACAGACATAAACTTTGTTTTTTTAATGCTGGGTAACACAGTGTATTCTTCTATGATTAGCACTGAGTAGCCGGAGCTCCTCAGCTCCAGACAGAGCTAATTCTTGATCACAAGCCAAGACCACATAGTGCTGACATGACTGAGAAATATCTTCCATAATTAGATTGCTTGGTCATTCATTTTTGAATGTCTGAGTTGCATTTTGGAGCATAATTTCTTAATGATCAACCAAATGGGATCTGTGCAACTTGATTTACTGTCAGTAGTGTTCTCCTCACTTGGCTTTGCACATGTCCTGGGGAGGCACCTTCAAATCTGAGACAAGGGGGATTAAAGAAAATGACTTTGCTTTGTGGCATTAGATGGAATGGTAACTTAAGTTTAATAGTATAAATAGATGTAAGACTCTTACCTGTATTTGTGAAATATGTTGGGCTTTTAGGCTTTCTTCCCATAAAAAATTTGGAGAAGTTGTTAAAGCCACTGTTTTAGGGATTCTAGGACATCTGTGGACAACTTCAAAAGTGTCTGCAAAGTGCAAGTAGGAGAAGAAATCCCACTGTCAGTAGGTTTTAATTTGCTTTGCTGCTATTTTTGGTTCCTTTTGTATCAGTCCTTAGTCCTGTATTGGAATTGGAGCAAAGAGATTTGAAGTGAAATAAAGCAGTGGTACTTGGGTGCTTTCTTTTTTTAAGGTTTGCTGGTAAGGCAGGCTCAGAGAGGAGTGCTCAGGTAGATTTACTGGGTATAGATTTACTGGGCAGGACCTGAAAATCTGGGTGCACCTCTTCATCTCTCTTAAAAGGCTTACGAAGCTCACTGGAACTGCATTCCTTGGTGCTGCACCCCTTAGTGCTGTGTATTTGCTGCTGGAAGTGCTCCCCTGTGACAGAATGAAATTATCCATGGAAGAAAAATGTATCTGTAAGGAGACAGCAAGATTTTTCTGTGTTTTCTGAAGGTCTGTGCTTAAGCAGTGCTGCTTCCCGTAGCAGACTTTGAGCTTTCTGTAATTGAAGAGCAGTGGATGGGTCTTGTGCAATAAATTAGCTGTGGTGGAATTATCTGCTGGTCAAGGTCTCTCTGTAATGCCACAGAAAACAAACAAAC
Organism: Neodrepanis coruscans; assembly: GCA_013400695.1. NCBI lineage: Eukaryota > Metazoa > Chordata > Aves > Passeriformes > Philepittidae > Neodrepanis > Neodrepanis coruscans. Next base: position 122,917 of record VYZS01027601.1, on the reverse strand, counting down.
CCTGTAGCAACAGGGAAATAGATTTAGGAGGAGAGGTTCCTAGGATCTATGTATATAAATAGATACGAAAATATTTATATCTTGAGATGGTCATTAATTGTCTGTAAGGAGAGACACTAACTTTTCTGTGCTAGAAAGTTGTGCAAAGTGATACAAAGGTTCAATATCTGGGCAAAAGATGTTGAGAAATTTTGTACAAGGCAGGCAAAGCTTCAACCACTCATGTCAGCTGTGGGCAGGCTTTGTTTTGCTCTGTGCAAAAACTGCTTTTGTTCCTCTAAACCCACTTTTCATGCTCCAGCAGGTAGGATGGATGGCTCCTCAGTGAGTGTGTGCTGCACAGCCTGTCAGGAAGAGGTTATTTTCTGCATGGGGGCTGACAAGTCCTTTGCAGCTCTGGCAGTGAGTCTCTCAACCTCCGTGGTAGTTGGAGGTCACTGGTGGCTTCTGGAGTGTGAGCAGGTAGGGAAGAGCCTTCTCTTCTCCATCTGCTTCCTCAGAATAAAGGATAAGGTTTGGCAGCAGGGTGTGAAATAGGAGAGGAGGCAGCAGCTTACATGTAGGCTGTGTCTTTTAAAATACCATCTGACTTGGAAGGATGAGTTTCTCATCCTGACTGCTTGTTTTGATCGTATCTTCAGTGTTGACAAAGATTTGCGCAATTTGCCCCAATTTGAACTACTTAAGCATCAGCCCACTTGCCTGTGGTGGTGCTGCATTGTGGGGCCTGTCAGAGAGCTGGACCAGAGGATTCCTGTGCCAAAGGTTTATCTCGGCCCACAAAACTTGATAAGAGCATTTTATGGGTGATGTTGGAAGGGGACGGCTTCATCCTGCACTGCTGTGAGGCATCGAGGAACAGATTTTTATGGGGCCAGGTCCCATGTCCAGACTGTCTGAGAGATTTTGAAATGAAATTCTGGAAGATACTGAAGCACTTGATGTTTTTTCTGACCAAGCCAGCTTGACCCAGATGACTCTTAGGAAAGAATTATCTTGCAGGGTGAAGGGGAAAAAAAATCTCTTTAAAGTCTCCAAAAACAAACCCCCAGTTTCACCCGGGATGATGACAGAAAACTGTAAAATTGGGAGCTGGGAAATATAAAGTGTTTTCTTGGGTCATTCCATGAAACAGATATATTTAATATCAGTGATAACTGTGATTCTGAGAGAGATCACTTCTCTGTTAACCAAGCAGGGGAGGGGTCAAGAAAAAAGCACTTGGCTGTACAAAAACGGCCAGTGCCATTGATCTTGTGTATTAACTGAATTAATTGGAAGTAATTAAAACACTCATCAAAAACTTCATGGGAGTTATCATAGTACATGCAGCCAATTTTCTGGTTGTTCAAATTATACTGTACAGAATGAGTATCTGTTTATTTTCTTTATTAACTGAGTAAGAGGATGCTTTTTAATGTTTTTAAAGAAATACAAGGTTTTCACATGTGTTGCTGTGAATTTTCTCTGCAGAATCAGGTTTTGATATGCCTGGTCCAGCACTCGTGGCATGGGGGTCTCCCTGGGAGGGAGGAGATGGTGCTTACAGGTCCTCCCACCCCTGCCTCACCAGCTGACCTCTTTGCCCTTGCATAGAGAATCCTTTTAACTTGGGATGTTTTCTTCTCTACTTTTCAGGTGATCACTTGAAAGTCTGCTCCCAAGGTTACACATGCTGCTCACCAGAAATGGAGGAGAAGTACAGTCAGCAGAGTAAACATGACTTCAGAAACGCTGTTGTAGAGCTTAGCAATCACCTACAAACCATGTTTAGTTCCCGATACAAGAAGTTTGATGGTAAGTGCACAGACCTTGAACTTGCCCTCCTTGGGATAAAAATGTATAAAAAAACCCTCCATCCTGTTGTTTTCTGTGCAGTCATTCTGCTCTGTCTCCCCCTTTGCTGGGAAAGTTCATGAGTCGTGGCTCAGAGGGCAAAACGTGCCTTGTTTTGCAGTCACGTGAGAGAGAAGTATTTGCTGATTATAGCTGCTTGTTTCCCAAAGAGAGAGATCTTTCTTTCTGATTAATCCTTTGAAAAGCCATTTTGCTCTAATGTAAGATTGTAGTTGGTTTTGTTGGTACATCCCCTCAGTGCGTGTAATTGTAACGTGCACATCTTGCAACCCTCATCCACAACAATGCCGATGTTTCCCAGCATGTTGTGAGCCCACAGGATTTGTATCCATCTCACTTTTAGCCTTTGGGGCTAAGGAGAACAACAGATAAACACAGAGCTGATTTTGTGCAGAGGCTGAGGGTTCAAATGTGATGCAGGGGCAGAACCAAAATGAACAAGTCTCGGCTGAGTTCCCATTGCTGGAGTGATGTGAACTGCTGACAGATAAGCAAATGACTGGTCTAGGCATTGCCCTCAGGTTTGCAGTGTGTCCTGTCAAACTGGGTCTCCATAGGGCATTCCTGGCTCAGGGGAGCTGCAGGAAGCAGCTCTCTTAGCAGGCAGCTGACACACAGCCTTTCCAGCACTGCCCACTTTGCAGCCAGGCGCCTTTCTTTTGAGACTACCTGTTGCAAACATCTGCAGTTGATGCCCAAAGATTGGCCACAGCACCCATCTGAGCTCCAAGCAGCATCTCTTGACTTGCTGCTGAGCTCTTGGTCAGTTCCTGCAGGGCTCTGCAGGCGCCTCAGTGCCCCTGGACACTGCAAGCGCTCCTGGACCTGTGCCTGAGCATCCCTGGAAGGGATGAGCAGGATATCAGGCTGCTGCTTGGGTTGTCCTTGTTGGCTGGGGGAATGAGGTGACAGCCAGTTGCACATGGAAATACCTGAGGAGTTGAGTGGACTGGGTTGCTTAGTTGGTTGTTCTGCTGGGGCATCACCATCACTATCCAGCAATAGAAGGTGATTCCGCTGTGCGCTTCTCTGGGCCTTTTTCTCCCTTGTTTAGGCAGTGGTTCAACATGAGTTTTCTATGAGTGTCCCAAAGTCTGTGCCTTGAACCTCCCAGTGACCTCCCCTATGTTACTGCAGCAGGTAGCAGCCTCTTTTCTCTCAAAAGGGATTGGCACTAGGGTGAGAGAAAAAATCCCTGGGTATGAAATTGCAGTGAGTCAAAGTGGAATTACACAATCATCTTGATAGCATCTAAATCTGCTGGCTAAATATTTCCCTCTTAACCTCTGTTGTCTCTACCTGCTAGTACACCAAAGGGGTGATAGAGGGAGAACCAAAGTGTCTAGACTTGCAAGCTTATTAAATGCAGAACAAGACACTTAATGAAATCCAGCCCATAGATAAGCCCTTTCAAGGAGACCAGAGGAACAGCATCTGCTTCACCTTAAATGAACGACGAGGCTTTTTGAAATGCTGCATTGAAAACAAAGAGCATGCACAGTTCACTGATACAGAGCAGACATACTATGAGGTGCATCTGCCTGTTTAAGGGATGAGAGATGGCTGCAGGGTTTGTATGAGGGCATGGAGATAAGGGGCCCAGCTGAACTGTTGATACCTGTTGAAGCACAAGGCTTCAAAATAGATGAGCTTTGTGAGGGAGTCCTGTACAAGCTGTTCTGTTTATGCTTTGTGTTTCTCCTGTCAGCCCCTCACAGTGTCCCCTGTACTTGTCCTACTCTCATTTTTGCCTGAGAACTCTGTCTGGCAAGTCTGGAAGGGGATGGTGTTGCTCAGCTGTTCCTGACAGCTGGATTTACTGTGCCCAGCCTGTCCCTGAAGGGTGTTTCTCTGCCTCATACAAAACTAATGAAGGAGAATTAGAAACCTCCTCAGCCTGTCCCAAAGCCTAATGGCTCTGTCTTTGAGTGTTTGTTAATATCAGATGTAAATCTTGATTTGCTGCAGACAAAGCTGATTTAGGGATTTTTTTAATCTTACCTGGGGTGGAAGCAGAGATGAACTGATTACCACCCTTAATCATTTACCTCTTGGAAGACTTTTAATCAAGACTGCTTCTCTCCCTCTAGCCCAGCCACCTGGAGGCTGGAGGCACACCTTCAGCAGTGTTCCTGCTGGTGACTGAGGCAGGTTGAGGAGTTTCCCTTTTGAGGTCCTCAGACTCTTCTGTAAACATTTTGGAGTTCCATATGCCCTAGACTGCTGTGTTTTGTTTGTTTAAGAGCCTGTCTGCTTGTGGGGTGGCATTTCCTTCCTTTGGTCCTGGTGCTTGGTCATCATGTCAGCTGTGTTCAGTTCTGCTTTGCACATTTGAGTTCTCTTTGCCCAGCATAGTTCATCTGACACTTTTTATATTATGTGCCAAAAGTACAGGAAGGAGAGGCAATCAAGGTCCTTATATTTGTCCTGATCTCTAGGGGTGAGATAGTAAAAAGATGATCCCTTCCAGAGCTCTTCATCTGCACGGACTCATGCTCTGATTTAACCATTTGCAGCTCTTCAGGACTTCCCTCATTACTCATAGCCCATCCATTCAGTTGAAAATAAAGCTGACAAAAACAAGATGTGCACTTTCCTCTGTTTAATATGAAATTCGCTACAGCTACAGCTGTGCAGAGTGACTGAGCAGGCAAGATGAGTTATTACAGAGACCAAATTCACTTCAGCAAGTGGAATAGAAACTCCTCTTGCAGGGTGAGAGAGCCCCATGCTTGGAATGGCCACTCCAGGATGCAGCTCAAGCCGCAAACACTATCCTTCAGCCTTTTGGAAGTCTTTGTTGTGGGTTCTTTGACTGCTAATCTCTCAACCTTGACATTCAGGTCTGAGAACAGAGGCAGACCTGTCCTGCCTCCGTTATGTGCTTGACCTTTGAAGCAGTTGCTGCTGCAGAAGGACAGTCCAAGTGGCGGCATGTCCTTTGGATGGAGGCTGGGGTGCCCTGTGGCTTCTGCAGTGTTTGCATCAGCTGTTGCCGGAGCGCTGTGTGCTGTTGGAACTGTTGCCAGAATTGCTCTGATCTGACACCAAAGCCATACAGAAATGGATTATCTCCTCTTAATCGGGAGCATGGAACAAGCTGCTGATTATCCATCCCCAAAGGGCTGCCCAGGAGTCGTTTCGGCTCCTAATGCGTAATGTGACAGCGTCAGATCCTCCTGTGTGTGTTTGGTTTGCAGGCACTGGGAGAGCTCAGGAGCTTTGGAGTCCCATATCTTATATATCCTGTCTAAATATTTGCTTACAGTACAGCTATATATGCTTCTGGAGGTCTCTCCTGTTGTAATTTAAACCACTGGCCTGATCCCAGTGTAGCAGTAAGGTATGTATTTTCAGCAGTAAGGGAAGTGATTTTTTAAGAAATAAAAACCACTTTGTGAGTTGTTGGATTTGCCATTGCTAAATGATTTTAGAGGTGAAGATTTGCTATTTTTTCCAGTGTCATCTCAGATATGTTTATGGGCTTCCTTGAGAAATTAGTGGGTGAGATTCTCTGGCCAAGTAAGTGTCTCACTCTGTGACAATGACAGTCATGGGAAAGCTGCTGATGACATCTCATGCCACAGAAGCTGCTATAGCAGTCAGGGCTTTAAACACCCAGCCTTTTTTTTTTTTTTTTTGGTAAGAAAATTTTCTCTGCCTTATCTTTACAAGTTAGTGCCCTCCCCTTCTCTCCCTTAGGGATTAATAGCATTAATAGAATTAATGGTGACATTAAGACTCCATAAATGCTTGGTCCCATTTATTAAATTCAAACTTTCACCTCTTTTGCCCTTTGAGGCTGAAGTTTTCCATGCTGGGGGCTGTGCTAGCCAAGCAGTGCTTTGGGGAAATTGCTCAGCTGTTTTGAGGAATTGGAGCCAGGACAGGACATAGCCCATAACTCTTCTGCAGTGTTTCCGCTATTCTCTTGCTTCCTAGATAAGATGTTCTTACTTTTTTTCTTATTAAAGACACCTTCTCAATCTCTTGGAAGATGTAACTTGTGCCAAGCTCTTTCCTGAGGAGAGAAATGATTTTTTTATAGGCTGGTTGCAGAGTGACTGGGCAGACAGGGCCCCAATCCCCAGCACAGAGTGGCTGCTGACTCCCACAACCTCCTTATTTCTCCTGTCCCTGCATTTCACAAACACTTTTGCTGTTGCACTTAAAAGTCGAGTCTTGTTCCTTTCTTCTGTGTGCCCTAGATTTAGGAAAGACAGCAAACTTTACAACTCTTGCTGTATGGGGAATGAGGCAAAGTGAGATAGTCCATTGCTGGGCTGTCAGTAAGTTTGGTGTTCCCAATGCCCAGATGACAGAAGGATTTGTGCAAAATGGTACAGCCCAAACCAGCATCTGGGAAGCTGTAAAGTGCCGAGAGTCTTGTTTCTGATACACTCCCCCTGACTTTTCCATTAGCAGTTAAGATAAAACAAATACAGAAGTGTAAAAGGAAACCCCTTTGGGACAATGAGCGGAAAGAAACCAAATCCAAGAAGAAGGAGCTGGCCAGGGGTCCCTGAGTCTGTGGTACACACAAACCCTCTGCTGCACAGGTAGAGGGCAGAGAGGCTGGAGAGAGATTCCTGTTTGTGGGCTCCATGTTTGTGTTGGGCAGGGTAGCTACAGGTACAAAGCATGATCATGATGTGCATCTTTGAAGCATCCCAGACCTTCTACTGCGAGAGTCCACTGTTAGTCCTGGGTGCATGAATTACTTCTAATTACTGGCATGTTGCCTAGTTGGAGACACTGGTCTGGGGAACATTGGCCAAATACCTCCCAAACTGTGCTGAAACTGGAGCAAAAAAGCCTGGAATTTCGTTTCTGAATTTAGTTTTTCTTGTTTGGAAATTCTTCCAGCTGCTGCCTCCAGGTTGGAGTTAACAGGGAGGTGTGCTGGTGCATCAGGACACATGGATGGGATGTATTAATAACTGGGAAGGAGACAGAAGGGAAGAGGGAAAGCTTCCAGTGGTCTTCTTTCTGCTGCTTCAGGCAGTGTGGAGGCAAAGGGTGAAAGATGAGCCCCACAGGTGCTCAGCCTGCTGCTCCTATAGTTAGAATTTGGCAGATCATTCAGGGCACTCTGCCTTACCAAAATAACTGCCCTTTGGGGACCTTCATCTCACATTAACTCTTCTATTGGAAACTGCCTGTAAAAGCAGACCTGGGGCCTCGTCCTGCTCTTTTGGCAGGGTCCCCCTGTATCCATGGCACCCAGGACCACAGGGTTAGTACTGGCTGCCAGCCCTTTCATCTCTGCAATAGGCATCTCCAGGTGTGTGGCACAGCAGGAGCACTGAGTAGAGACCTGGTGCATCTTTGCTGAGCCAGGGCTGCATGATGTTTGAGCTTCTGAATAAACCTGTGTGGTGGAGAGAGCTCTCCCATTGCAGCCCACCCTCAGGTGAGTGTGCTGTTGGTGCATCCTTAATGTACAAATAATAGAGTGGTTTGGTCTGTCTGCTGCTGCTGACATCTAGATGAAGTCACAGCCTTTTTATTCTTTCTCCAGAAAGGGATGGCACCAAACCTCATGACAACCAGGGCAGCATGGTCCCAGATCCCTCAAATTCTGTGGAAGAAGCAGTTGTGGAGAGGCTCCTTTAGACATGGTTTTGGACTGGTGCTCACCCAGGGTGATGTGAGCAACCACCAACACACTTCCTTTAGAAAATCTCACTTGTGGGCTTCTGTTTGTATTTTCCCACTCACTGCAACAGCAGCAAAACAAATTGTCCCCTGTCTGTGCCTTGGAAGTTTGTTTGTTCTTTGTTTTGGTTCTATTTGCTTGCCTCCATCTGGAGGTTTTTAAGGAGGTACATAAACCACTGTGGTTTTTAGTCCTGTTCATTGAGGAGGGTGATACTTGCCTGAAAGTGACAAGAACTAGACTTCTCTTTTGGGAGGCTTGGATTGATCCTGAGGTCAAGTTATCTCAGAAAGAGGAAACCTCAAAAGGAGGGGAAGCTTCTGCCCAGTGGGTTGTGAGAGGGGAAATCAAAAAAGAGACTAGATCTTGTAACTGAGCAAAGACTTTAGAAATGGGCAAAAGCCTTTTGTGTATGGACTTGGAGGGACCAAACACTCCTCTGTGATCTCAGGTCCGAGCAGTTCTGCTCTTAAGGTCACAGATAAACTGCTCTTACTCATTTGGGGTTTTTTCCCAAAAGCCAAAGATGAGGGCAGCAGGATTTGTACTTGGCTACAGGAAACGTGCCTGGTGCCCTCTGGTTACTAATTGCTGTCAACTAGTCAATGAGCTATTGTTTGTCTGTTTAAAATTAACTCTCTCTTCCTCCTTCCAGCACAAAGGAGCCACCAAGGCTATGTGCCTGGTCCTGGTAGCTGCTCCTCCGGATGCCCATTGAGGTGGTGGTGTTTTTTGGGTCTTGTGGTGGACTTGGGGGCATGACAGTGCAGATCTGGAGCTATTTTGTTAGTGTTTAATGCACTGTAGTGTCCAAGTGTACAGCAGGTCTCATGCTGGCTGAAAAAATAAGGGCAGCCCCAGCTGGAAGAGCTCTCAGTGTAAGTGTAATGAGATGAGGGCAGCTGAGGTAATGGGAACGAGAAAGCCATCCCACCATTCAGCAGCATGGGTCCTCCTCACACTCTTTGACAGGAAGGAAGACTTGGGAAAACATGTATGTGTGAAATACCTTGGTGAGTGTCCCAGAAAGCTCCTTTGTGTTGAGGGGGTGTGGGAGGCAGCCTGAAGGAGCTCACTTCCAGGTAAAGGTGTGTTTGGGGTGGTAAGTTGATGTGTTGGTACTGAATGGATGTGGGTCAGGGGGTTGATGTGGCTGAGAAATCAAAAATTTGTTTGAGAGGTCAGTTGAGGAATGGATGTAGTGAAAATTGGACACGGGAGGAATGGAGGGAAGAGCAAGCAATGGAGGGAGGAGAAGCAGCAGCAGCAAGGGAGGTGCATTGGGGAAGGCTATTGCTGAGTTGTTGTCACAAGAAGTGGGATGGAAGAGCTGTGAATGATGGACCTGCTGCTCAGGGAGGAGGCAGCATAGGAGCCGTGGGAGAAACTCACTGCAGCTGACCCAGAACAGGATGTACAAGCAGTGATGGCCCCTGGAAAAAGAGATGGGGAGACTACAAAGTCTGAGCTCATCCTGTTGCATGGGATATGGCAGAGCAGGGGGGACCAAGAGGGGACCAAGGGCATTTCTCTTCTTGCTGTTTCCCTAATTTGTGGGATGACTGGTATGTGCAGCAGGATGGGATGTGCTGCTGTTTGTTTCTTGAATCGCAGACAGCAGGCTCCACTCTGTTTTTTCTCCTCCTTCATTGCTTCTTAGTCTCTAACAAGCTCAGTCTCAGTGTGATGGTGGTATCTGGCTGTGTGTTTTCTTCTGCCCTGCTCTTTTGAGCTCCTACGAGCCTTATGGTACTCCAGAAACAAGAACTTCTAAAAATTCTGGCATTTGGTGGTTTGTTTGGGGTTTTTTTTTAATCTATGAGGCTGAGGCCCAGTTCTTGCTATTGTCTTGACTTTTCATTAATCAGGCAAAGTTTGGGGAGATGTTGTTGTTCCTCCCAGCTCTCCAGGGTTCACATGTTGGGTCTGTTGCTGTGACACTGGCAAGATTTAAGCCTGTACTTCTTCAAACTCTGTGAAAGAGTTCTTCCCATGTCAATAAGTGCTAACACATGTTTGAAAACAGGACACAGAAACAGCTTGTGGATCTGCCCTGCCCTTCCTGAGTTCATATTCCATAAATGTGTTAACACTATGTGTTCATCAGTTTCTCAACACTTCCGGAAAAAGGTTGTTAAGCTACGGTTTGTTTTTCCCTGGTGTAAATTACAAATGTGGTATATGCAATAAAGGAAGTGAAGGCATATTAAAAATAATGAAGCATATTTAGAAAAAAATAATCCCTCTTCTCCCTTTGGATTAGGTGGCGTGGCTGTGGATGGCTTCAGCCTCCAGGTGAAGAGAGCTGGGAAACGTTTGTCTTTCTTCTTCCAAACTCCTTTTATCTGTCTGGATTGAATTTTGCTGTGCATGGTAGGAGCAGCTGCAGGGTGGAGTTTGCCTCCACAGATGCACCTCTGCAAAGGCAATGGGATGGTGCTGGTGCCAGTCACTCCATGGCTCAGCCTATGAGGCCTTGGCTTGGGCAGGAGCATTTGTCTGGGAATCCATCTTGCTGCTGTGGACATTTTATGAATAAACCATTTGAGGAGAAATTTAATTAATCTCCTTGTGGCAATGTTCTCCTGTACACAGTAGAAAGCATACTTGTCTAAACAGACAAGCAAATTAAAGGTTTTGGTAAGACAGGTGGTCCTTAATTAATCATAATCTGGACAATATATTAAGAGTATGTCTGAAATGCAAGGTGGCAAATTATCTGAAACTAATTAATTCTGCCTGTAAAAATTCAGCATGTTCCACCTGCATGCTTGAACCTGGTTTTATTTGTTTTTTAAGGTGTGTTGAGTAATTGCATGTCTACCTGGGATCTGTTTGTGTAGTTCATTTGCAGACCTCAAAGAGAATAAGGGCAGCCGAAAACACAGCTCTAGACTAAGGAAACCTGGTGTGTGGGAAATGCAATGTGTCTGGCTTTGGGGAGCAGAAAGGTGTGTGGCAGCCCTGTTCTCCTTTTGGAAGGGCACCAGCACACCTGGACACGGCCAACAGATGGGAGTCTGTAGTGAGCACATTAGCTCAACAGCCTTGCTGAGCTCTTGGATAAGCTTATACCTTTTTTGCAAAGATTTCCTTTGCTCTATAAAATGTTGGGGGCTTAGGTGCTGAACCCTGGGTCGCTGATGGTTTGACCCTTTGCAGTGCCAGGAAGAGGAGCAATCAAGGTGCTGTGGAGCACTGTGCTTCTCTGTGTGAAATTATTCCCTGAAATAAATGTATTTTATTCCCAAAGATCAAGAAATTTAAAGAAAAACTGGACTCCTGCAGTGGCTAGTTATGGATTCAGCCCTGAGGACTTTGCCTGTGGCAGGGCTGGAGAGGGAGAGGACACCAGTGCTCAGGTCCTGACTCAGGGCAGGTGGTGGCAGGAGGCAGATCAGACCAGGCAGTTTTGCTGCTCCTTCCTTTGTCACCAGCACTAATAGAGAAATACCAAACCTGCCCGTGGGTGGAGGGGAATGTGCCCCTTTGATGTGTTCATCTCATTTCCAGGAGCTGCCTTTGATTTAGGTGGGACTGTGCCCTACAGCACCAGACTCTGTCAGCAAAAGCCCTCTTGTATGAAAATCTCACTCTTCACATACCTGAGAACGTTAGCACAGGGGATAGGAAAACGTAGCATCCCTTCTTACTTAAGGAGAATATTTTCAGATGAGACCTATGAATCCAAGATCAAAAAAAACACCTGGGTTCAAAAGTCAAAGGAAGTGGATGTGTTGTCTGGAGGTGGGATTTGCTCTGTCTCACAGTAGGTGGAGTGATTGTGTTTCTTCAATTAGCTCATGTTCCAGCAATTTGGAAGAAAAATTGTTTTGAGTTATTCTGGCAATGCAATCTGATGTCATGTGGAAGCACCTTGGGGAGATGTGGTGCTTTCCTGTGCTGGGTTACTGGCAGGGCTGGTCTGCCCTCCAGCTGCAAACAGGTAATACATCTTACTACCTGAAAGAAAGGAAATTGCCAAGTAACTATGGTTATGTTTCCCACTGTGCTTTTTTATAGAAGAATTTGTTCAAAAGCAGAGGCTTTTTTTTCCTCAGGATTTTTATTGCAGAGATACCAGAGATGTCACATCCAGTGTTTCCAACCATTTCATGACATCTCTAGACTCTCACCAAATGTTGGGCATTGAAATTCTACCCTGAAATTCCAGTGTGTTAAAAGAATAAACAGGGCCTGGAGCTGTAGATTGCCTGACTGCAGATTACTGTCTTTTCTGTCTCTAAAAGTTAATTACATTGGAAATATCTTCCTTTGAGCGTCAAAGTCAGTAGCATCCACAGGATTTATTTTGCAATACAGACAATTTTTAAACTTGGTGTTAGGAAAGGTTTTGTGCCTCTGGTTCCACTGTGCAGCTCAGCAGTGTTGGTACCCTGACCCCTGCACTTGTCCTTCTGAGCAGCAAACTGAGTGAGAAGGTGTCTTTGCATCAGCAAGACTTGGCAGAGGTGTGTTCAAGCAGTACAGTGTGGACCTATTCTTGTGTCAGGTTGTACTGGAGTTGGCTGTGCCATGTTAGCCCAGTGCCTTGTCTGTGATCCATCCTCTCTGTGTAACCCAGCTTCTGCTCTTAGCCTAGTTCTTAGGAGAACCAGGGAGACCTTTGAGCCGTGTGCTGCTTCCACAGTTCAGTTGGTGAAGCCCTTCCCAAGCCATGTGTGTGCTTGTGCCTTTGTCGACAGAGGGGCCAGCCCTTGTTCAGGGAGTTTAAACAAGATAACTGGAGACAAAGAGAGCCTGCCATCCCTTCAGATAGCAGTGTCTCAGAGAGCACTGGCAAAGTATGATTTGTCGTCTGTGAAAAATGTTTGCATTTGACAGCTTTTCACAGGAAGCCTGTCAGAGTGATAATTTAATGAGTACAGATTGCTTGCAACACAGCTGTAAAACGTGCTTTTACAGTGCTGTAAAATAAGCAACCGAGGCCTTTGTGTGTTTGCTTTGTTTGAGAACAAGTCAACTTCTAATACAAATGAAAGGTGGTCATTTATTTTACCCAGCAAACAGTCAAGACGTAAGAGAGGAACCTGCTATTTTTCTTGTGGTGGCAAGGTTAATGCTGGGTTATGTTGGTGTTTGCTAATCAGCTCATTTCCGTGAAGGGGAGAATTAATATCTAATTAGATGTAGGAGTGACTAGTCAGATTAGCATTTAACTCAAAAAAAGGAATTTTGGGCTTTCTTCTTTTCTTTGCAGACATCTATGCCCATGATTTGCACAGAGAAAAGTTTAATGTTCCTTCCTGTGCCCAAGGTGATTTCTTGACATGGAGATAGAAAGTGAGGATGCAGACTAATACTGAGCCAATAGCTAGACTAAAATATGAATATGTGTATAACTTAATTGCTACTGCTGACCAAATTAAGAGTGCTGTGCGTTGCATGGAGGAAGATGCATGTCCTGCTGCTGGATCCATCCCTGCTTGACGGCATCAGATGGCCTCTCACCGTGTTTGGCATCCCTCCTCCCCACCATCCCAACCTCATCACCCCAGGAGGACAAGGTGCCAGCAAGGCCACCTACAGGCCAAGCCATTGGTGTCAGTCAGCAGGGCACTGTTTGGGGATGCAGGCACATGATGGCAGGGGAGCTTTGCAGGGTGGGAGGGCAGATGTTGACTCCCTGCGTACCCACTGCCCTCCTTCCTTTCTTGTTTGGGAAGTGGCACTTGAGAGAATGTGTGTTTTCTGTCCATGAAAATGGTGGTTGGAGCTGGATCCAGACGTGGTGGCTTTGTATGTGCATTCTGCCTCCTTCAGCAGCGTTGTGTTGGGCTTTTAGAAGTGCCTGGTGTTAGTGGGAAGTTTTCATTTCCTTTATTTACCCTCCTTTTGGGCAAGGAAAGGCTGCTGGCTATAAAACTGCAGGTGCACAGGTATTTGCTGCTAATTAGACTGCAGGGTTTTTTCAGGATAATTAATGAACTTACCTAGTTCTAGCCCACATGAAAAATTACTAAGAGATCAAGAACTCTAAAGCCTGGATACAGTTTATTCAACTTTTGAATTGGAGTCTAACCAATAAAATGAGTTTGGGCGGGAGAATAAATTGGTTACAGTAATATGTATGTATTACTAAAGATAACTTTTCTGGTTTAAAACATTATTTTGGGTTCTTTGATCTGGTGGTTAGAACTATCTGATAGATTTGCCATCAATATAATTTCAAAATCTAACTCTTTTTGAAGAGTTTGCCGATGCCTCTGGCAGGTCTTGTGCCTGGCACAAAACTATTTAAATAAACAACTTATTTGGTAATACTAAAAGGTCTGAGCAAAGGAAGGAAGTGGGCCTTCAAAATGATTAAGTGAATTAGAAATTAATATACACCAAGCTAATCTCTATAGTATAAACTCAACAGAAAAAAATCTTCCTGGAGAGGAAATGCCAGTCATGGGAACGAAAGTGGAGGTTCCTGCTGATATTGGACAGAGGATGTGTTGGGTGTTTGAAATCAATCTCTTCTTCCCTGGATCATTTCTCTTGTGCTCCTAAGAGGCTGCATTATATACAGTCATGTCAAGCACTGAACCCCATGACTTTGTTCATCAGGAACTCAAGGAATGTTTCAGTTTTTCCAGAAAATGTTTTCTGTGTTAGGCTTTGTTTGTACTGGAGCACTTTGAAGACGAAAATCTGAACTTCAGCATAGTTTCAATGTCTTTTAACAAGGTTTAAATTCACACTGGGCCAAAATATTCCACACCCCCCCTTCCTTCTAACAACTTCTGGCTCTAAACATTGCTCCTTTGAGGATTTAAAAAACCACAGAGGCATGTTTTATTAAAAAATATTTGTTGAATATGACTCACAGAAAAGCAGAGGTCAGAATCCTCAATTGCTGGTGGCATGCATAGAATAATATGCTCCCTTGCCCGCGCCGTGTGTAACGGCGGAGAGGCTGCGCCTGTGCCCCAGGGTGCCGGTGTTCCCGTGGGGCTGGAGCAAACAGGCGGCAGCTGGGTGTAGCACCGCCGGCACGGGATGCTTTGGTCCAGCAGCACCCACCCTTGCTCTCCTTAGTCCCTCCCTAAGGCCACAAAGCAGGGAGCTTTGTTCCAAAATGGCCCAAATGCTCTTGGCCCAGAGGACCCCTCCCCTATTTTTTGTTTTGTTTTAAATCATCTATGCCAAATCTCCAAGGCAAAGGCTTTGTGGCAGGGTAGTTTGTGCTTAAACCCACGTGCTGCAGCTTTGGTGGCATGATCTTGGTGGGGCATGTTCTTTAAACTGTGTCTGACATGCCAGACATCATCAGGTCGACTTGTTATCAATGTTGGAGATGTATGTGGCACTGCCAAGACACTTGGCACTTTGGCAGCAGCTGCTTTCTGGGCTGTCCAGTGCTCTCAGAGGGTGAACCCAAGTGGGGTTTTGCTTTTAGAAAGTAACAAAAATCCCAAGGTCTCTCTTCTGTCCTTTGTCATCTGAAAAATCTGTTGTTCTTGTGCCAAGTGTTATGCCTTGGATTTTGAGCAAATTCTGGTGTAATTGTGGGGTTTTTCTGCTCCGCCACAAACATCTGAAGCCCTGTCTGTAATCAGGACCTAATAGGTAATTAGAGACAAGCCCTGCCCTGAGAGATTACAAACTTGCAAGACAGGAGAAAGAACCTGCAGGTAAATGTTGGATTTGTTTTTAAAATGTAATAAAATTTGTTTATTTTTGAGGCTGGTTTATGATCATCTGGGAAAATGAGTTGTCAAGAACTGAAAAGAAAGATGTATTTGTGCAAAACATCTGTTTAACAAAACCACCTTTTTTCTTTCTGATAATCTTACGCTTTGAAATGGCATCTTTTAAGGTGGCTGAATGGAAATGTAAGAAACTGGTGCCTTTTTAATGTCTTTTTGCTGACTCTTGTCATGGTATTCAGATTTGGATCAAAAGAGATATTTCTCTTACAAGTCTTCCAATCTGGAGAGATATTGGGGGAGGGGGAGGGGGCTTGCTTTATGAAGAATAATCAAAGATTTTGAGATATAGAAATAATTTCAAAATTTTCAAGGGGTCCTTTGACCTTCCATTGCATTTGGACTCGCTGTGCTGAGTTTTCCAGTTGAGCAGTGGCAGTGGTTGTAGGAGTGTGCAAACACACAACCCGATGCCCACGTTTTACCGTGTCTTCTCTTCCTCTTTCCCAGAGTTCTTCAAGGAGCTTCTGGAAAACGCCGAGAAGTCGCTGAACGACATGTTCGTGCGGACGTACGGCCGGTTGTACATGCAGAACTCGGAGCTGTTCAAGGACCTCTTTGTGGAGCTGAAGCGCTACTACGTGGGCGGCAACGTCAACCTGGAGGAGATGCTCAACGAGTTCTGGGCGCGCTTGCTGGAGCGCATGTTCCGCCTGGTCAACCCCCAGTACCACTTCACGGATGAGTACCTCGAGTGTGTCAGCAAGTACACGGAGCAGCTGAAGCCCTTCGGGGACGTGCCGCGGAAGCTCAAGCTGCAAGTGACACGCGCCTTCGTGGCCGCCCGCACCTTCGCCCAGGGCCTGGCCGTGGCGAGGGACGTCGTGAGCAAAGTGTCCGCGGTGAGCTCTGCCTTGTGGTTGTTCCCATGTCCCATGGACTTGTCTTTAATGGTTGCTCTTAATAATACCTAGAGGTGTTGGTGGTAGCTGAGTGCAGGTGGGACCAAACTCCATCTGTGTAGGCTGTGCTGTTGTGTGGTAGAGTCATGTTCTGGGGACACCACC
Source organism: Neodrepanis coruscans (assembly GCA_013400695.1). Taxonomy (NCBI): domain Eukaryota; kingdom Metazoa; phylum Chordata; class Aves; order Passeriformes; family Philepittidae; genus Neodrepanis; species Neodrepanis coruscans. The sequence continues at coordinate 106,676 of VYZS01027601.1, read as the reverse complement.
ATCCAGTGCTGCAGCCTGGCAGCAGGGGTGTTCCCCAGATGAATGCTTTGCTCCTTTCTAGGGAACAGTAACAGCAGGAAATTAAATACTTTCTGCAGTGGAAATAACCATGTTTACTTGTGTAATGGCCATATCATCTTCTTAATATTGCCTTTAAATTACAGTGAGTCATGTATGCTACAGGCATCTATTATGGAGCAGCTGATGATTTGCTTCTCACCCTGGGCACAGGGAGAGGCAGTTCACTCGAGCAAACAGCACTTTGTGATAACAGTAAGCTGGAGCCATATGCACAGGGCAGAAGCCATACTTTATGCCACACAAAGAGCACAAGTTAGACCTCAGACATTTATGGTGAGGTCACTTTTTTGGGAGATCAAACTGCTGTGATGTGTATGTCACTTAGATGTTTATCTCCCTATTCATATAGATCTTGGAGTCGTTTAAGTGGGGTAACTTTTTTTTTGACACGAGATTTGTCTTTAATTTTAGTTGGAGTTGTATAATACAGGTAACAGTCAATAATCCCCTTAAAGTGATTATGTAAGATAAAAAAATGTAAGTGATTTCCTTTTAACAAACTCAGTTCATTTCCTGTGGGCTGTAGAAGATTTATTGTAATAATTTAATTGAGCACAGAGAGGTTTACTTTCTTTCTACCTGGTTACAGAATAATAAAACGCCAGGCTGAAAGAGCTGGCAGGAGTTTGAATCACCTTAAGTGCCAGGAAAGGAAAAAAGAAGTAAACCAGAATAGCTATTTAGATACTCTTACAAGCAGAATACAGTTTTGTAGGAAGAACAAGCAGCATTATTAAATGAGATAATTATTCAAATTTCTTTGACTTGCAAGGATAATATTAAAATACTCTCTCTGAGGATAGGAAAAAATAAAGTCTGCTTCCACATTAATTTTTTTCCTGAAGAGAAATGAGTAAAACAGCCTGCAATAAGCCTGCATGTGTGTGGTAGAGCAGAAAATATTAGCAAAGAAGGAGTTGCCACGCTGATATATCCAGGTTCTGGGATTGAGTAGTAAGTTTAACAGGTTTAGGTTTTTCAGCCCTTTGACTCCCCACCTGATAGTGGTGACTCAAGTTAGATGTGTCTGATGTGCTGGATGTGTGCTGCTTGTTGAGGGTGGGTGTGTGGAGCTCCACATGTGATATTTGGGGTCACTCTTACAAGACCACAAAACCTTTCAGCCTCAGGGATACTGTGCTGTGGTGGGAGGGAGGGTCAGTACCAGATGAGGCCAAGCCAGATGTGTGCCAGGTCACTGGCCAAGCCTGCTGACCTCCTGGTTGGGGTTTCAGATTTGATGGCCCTTGTTTGTGGCTGTGTGGCAGATCTTGTGGTCAGGGAATGAGGTTTTTGCTGTTGTAGAGTACAAATGAAATATTTGAGAGGGAGGTCTGGCCGTTAAGCCCAGCACAGTTTGGGGAATGTGCAATCACTTGATAGGCAGTAAACGTGCATGGGTGAGGGATCGTGTTTATGCTCCATCTGCTCAGAATTCATCATAACGTCTCCAGACTTGACACAGAACCACAAGGGCTACGGTCCCTGCATCTGTTACAAATCAGAGTCGTGAACCCGAGGTGGCGTCGTGATTTCTCTTTCCCTTTTGAAGATCCTTGAGTGTAGAGTTGCCTTCAACCCTAGAATTAATTGCTCAAGTGTGGAAAGCTACCCATAGTCCCATGCAGCTGCAAAAATAGCTCACGTGCTGTGGACAATCACAGTTGCTGCACTTTCCACTTTACTTTCACAAGTTGCACTGGAAATTCTACAACAGGCTGACTTTACCAAGCAGTAACAAAAGTTCCTGCTGCTGAATACATAAGCCTTAGTTGCCGCAGTAGAAGGCATAATAATCTTTTCTGTAGTGTTTTAATCTCATTCAGTGGAAATCTAGCATCACATTTGTGTAAGACACAATGGGAAACACTAGACATGAGTGTAAAAGCGGATGTTTTTATGCCTGCTGCTCTGTGGTTGTGTTTTGGGGCTTCCCACATTACATATAGATTAGGCGGGTTTTGCTGAGCTCTATATGATTCCATTGACTTTGCTTCCTTACTCAGGAGTTGTAGTGGAACGACTGCTTATACCAGGGATTAATTTGAGGGATAAATCTTCAATTCTTCATTATAAGAAAATGTCCAAAGGGATGCAAATTAGTTTTACTTTTAATGCTTTTTATGACAAGTAAGTCAAAAACACTTAATTGAAAATCCTCAGGAGGAGAAATATAAACTACTCAAGCAAACTACAGCTGCATACTTTCTTGGGATGCTATGTGGAGAGCAAAGAGCACTTTACAGTGGAATGGCTTTCATGGCTTTTTAATGATCCTAGATATTGTTACATCTTCACTAAGGAGATGCATTTAGATGGGTATTGTTCTTGTGTGAGTGTGGGGGTAAAAGGGTTCATGCCCCTGTGCCTGAGTACACAACAAAGAGAAGCTGTGTGGTTTTGAGAGAAAGCATAGAGCTTTTTCAGTATGTGTCTAAACCTCACAGTTTTGATGCCCAGGTCTTCACTGCTCAAATTCCCTCCTTTGGACTCAAGAAGTACAAAATTACCCAGATTCATCCTGAACAGCAGATCTGAGAAGAAAACTCGGGGCACTCTTTCTGGTTGTTCGAGGTGTGCCCTGCCTTTGAGGTGGCTGTGAGGGGCTGGGGGCCTCCAGTACTTCCCTCTCTTGTCTCCTGACCTTGGCTGCTTTCTCCCTGACCTTCCTGCCCCTGCCTTGGGGAGACGGAAATCTGCCCATCCCCTAATCACTCACCTGCTACTCAGTCCTTCATAAATGCTGAAGTCAGCTGGGTTAAATTGCTGCCAGCAGTGACATTTCCTGCCCCAGCCAGGGCTGGAAAAAAGGAGCAAATACAAGCCAGAGCCCTGAGTGACCAAAAAGGGATGAGAACCTTTAACTGGGCAGTTCTCAAGCTACAGAGGTGTTCCTGTAATTAGTTACATGCAATTAAAATCACAGCCTGGTCGAGGGTCATGACACCTTTGAGGACAAAGTGCAGTGGGGCCTGTAGGTGCAGGTCAGCTACAGTTATGAAGTGGAGGTTGCTGCTTGTGGGGGGGAAAAGTGAAATCAAGGGCTGAGCCCCCTGATAGTATTTTGTAGGGTCAAAAGGAACTGAGAGGGGAAGTCTGGCTGGAGGTCAGAGGCAGAGGCACATGGAGGATGAAGTACCACATGACATCAAATCTCTCTGTTTGCATCACCATCTCCCCACAGACCTGCAGACAGGACTTGTGGATGTTACCTCCTGCAGTTACAGTGGTGGTGAGAGTTTTCTGGAGCCTCCCAGGAAATTTATGCTGATGAACTTTTGCTTTGAGTTTCTTTTACCACTTTTCCCTCTTGCCCTTGTGTCCTGTCATTTGAAGCAGAATTTTTGGGAGCTCAGCAACCCCCTCCCCAACAAGCATGTGCATACTGAAGGCCACATGAGATGCAGTTGCCACCAAAGCATCTGGGCTGCTGGAAAGAGTCCTCCAGCCTATCCTTGGGAACCCTGGGAAAGGCAGCAGCTTGAAAATTGTGTGCAAGAAATGGTGATTAGTTTGGAAGCACAGATATGAACCATATGAAATAATGCACAGCTTTACATGAGGAATAAACCAATCTTCTCCTCTGCTGTCCTCAGGAGACTTTGGCAGATGAGAGGAGGGTGCTAGAGGTGTTCACAGCAGGTGGAAGAGACCAGCTTTCTTGGTATTGGCATTTCTTCCCAAATGAAATATAATGATAGCAGCCAAGGAGGGAATTTTCTTCAGACTGTATGAAGAGAAATGCAGAGGGGACAGGTGATTGCCTTCTCACACCTCTCCAAAGCTGGAGTGGGAGCCCACTACTTTTTAACCTCTTTTGCTCTGAGCTGCCTCTTCTCTGAAGAGACATCTGTGGAGCAAAAGTTGAGCTTAGAACCTGCATCAACCAACCTACTGCTGAGCTGTGTGAGCTCTCTGAACCATAACTCCTGCCCTTTTTGGCATGGATGCTGAATGTGGGCCACACATTGGCTTAGGAGAAGCGGTGATGGAAACAAAACAGTGAGGCCTGTGTCATCACAAATAGTAGAGCACTGAGATCTTGTTTTGGTGACAGTTGTGCCCGTTGTAACTACCATTTCAGGATCTAAAAATTTAGTCAGAGATCCAAGGTTCAACCTCCTCCCTCCCTCTGTGCAGTCTTTGCCCTTGGTTTGACTTAAGGGGAATGTGAGTGTAATCCTCTTTCAGGAAGAAGTTCATGTTCCTATGTCCAACGAAGCTGGGCAGCCTTCAGGCGAGAGCAAACCCTGCCAGGGAAGTGACAGAAATGGAATGTGTTGCTTGCATGCATTGGGAGGGGACAGAGGGACAACACTTCTGCTTTGCAGGCAGCTGAGAAATGACCACAGGAGCCAAGCAGTCCTTTTAGAGTAGCAGAGGGTCCTCCAGGCAGTTTTATCCAGGCAGCAGGTTGGAGGCTGTGGGGCCAAACTGAAGGGCTGCTGTGCACAGGGGCATTGCCTTCCACGTACCAAGGGCATTGCCTTCCGCGTACCAAGGGCAAACATCAATGCAGAAAACAATACCAAGCACTTCTCCACATCAAAGACGACCCTGAGAAGACCTGCCAAGAATGTGACTGCATCTGCCTCAGCTCCAGCCGTCTGAGGGCCTTCAAAGCATGCTGAGCAGCAGTCATTGCAGATTTAAGGGGCTGGGAACACGTGGATGAGGCTGTGGGTTTGGAGCTGATGCCATCATGCAGGAGCGCTTCAGTCCACTGGGTTGGTTTTCTTCTTCTCTTTCTTTGCCTCCCCTCACACTGTGGTTCTGCTGCTAATTTTGAAAACTATGTGAGGGATAACTAAGGATGTTTCTGGTTGTAACAGCATGGATAAATAGTCCTGCTGTTTTGTTCATTACAGCAAACAGAATGTTTCTCGTGATCTGTGGTGTCTGAGGCAGGGAGAGGCAGGTCCTGCAGAGAACAGGCTTGGTGTGAAAGGCACTTTGGTTCCAAGGGCACTGGGAACAGGAGATGCTGACCCTGGTATCACTACTTAAAGTTTTGGGAGGGAGAGGCATCCAGTTGGCACCCTGAGGTCCCCCCTACCCCCTGTGGGCTGGAGGTGCTGTTGGGGAAGACAAGCAAATTGTGCTTTCCTTCTGACCCGTTAATGCTATGATTGATCAGGTTGAGTACCCAGCAGTGTGATTTTCAGGAGCTCTGCTCTTCCTCTTGGCAGTGTCACATCTGGAATGAGGGGAACAAACTGTAAGTAGGGAATCAAGTATAAATATACTCTGAAACTTTTCCTTGCACAAGATAAAGCTGCAGCAGACATCACCATGGGTAGTGAATGCTGACGAGACACAGGGTTGTGCAGTTCCCAAATACCACTCCTAAATGTGCTCCCTTATGTAAGACCTCAGAGGCCCAGCTCTGTGGTTGAAACAGATGCTGTCTAAGTTATTAATGTGCTAGCAACAGGCCAGCAAAATTGGTTAAATGCGTAGTTCATTCCAGAACACTTTCATTGGAATATTTGGGGTGGGGAAGCAAACCAAGAACCTCCCGAGTGATCTTCTGCCTCACAGTGAGCTGAGTGTCTGGACCAGCCTGTGCTAAGATGATGTTCTTGCACAACACTGAGAGAAGGAAAAAATGATGCAAGTAATTTTGTGTTGTCCCAAAAATCGATGACACCTCAGTTGTCTAAGCTGATTGCTCACCTGGAGCATCCCACAGCCAACTTTGGAGTGTATTTTTGAAATCATGAAGTCATCTTTCCATGTCACTCAGAAGTTATTCCTTCAGTCTCCCTTAGCCAGTATTGCCTTCATTCAGGTGTTTTGTTTTGTTTTTTTTTTCAAAGAAAAAAGTATAAAACACAAGTAATTTCACTGCATTTATTTTCAGGTTGTTGGATTTTTATGTTTTCTGATGGCTGTGCTGCTGGCATGGCAACGTTTGGAAAATAAGAAAGCCTGAGTTATCAGTGTTATTATAAATAGTTATTAAAGCTGACAGGATTTTAAATGTTATTATTAACATTCTTAATGTTAACTTGAGGGTAAAGTGGGAGAATGAAATGTGGCTGTGGCTGTCTGGTAGCTGGTGGGAACTCCCTGCAGGACTGTCCATGGTTGGAGCTCTGTCATCCTTCCTCAGCTATTCATTGCCTTCAGAAGGAGATGAAAAAGAATCTGGTTGCTTCTCTGAATTTTATCTTCTTGTACAGATCAGTTCATCTTGAGTTTTGGTGGTTTCGTGGTAGGGTGTGACCAAGGCATTGCACTTGATAGGTGTGTACTTTAATGATGAAGTTTCTACCAGGTGTATACATCCAGCTGCAATTTTCAGCAAGTTGGAAAGGGCTAAGGAAGGATGTAAGGCAAACAGTTTCCTTTATGTGAAACTCTGAAGTAGGATGGGTATGACGAAGTACCAAAAAAACAGATTCTATTATGCCAAGAGTGTGTAATTTTTACTAGAACATGATTTTACCTTCATCAGTCAATATAAGTTGAGGAGTTACCCCAACAAATATGATACCAAATGCTTGCATTAAGCACAGGATTGTTTTCCTTTCACTTAATTTTTGTGAGTTTTGTGCAAACCTGTGTTTTTTTAGGGGCAAGTTTGAAACGAATGTGAAGATCGGTGCCAAAACACATCTGTTAGCAGCTTTTAATCTTCACGTTTGACAAAGCGTATAGATATGGACAAATTGTACTTTACATGATGAAACCGCAGGGTGATGGATTGCTGCAGTGGCGTGGAACGCCATGGAAAGGAAATAAATTTCACAAGATAAAAGGAAGGGACTGGAGTGCATTTGCTTCTATTAGAAGCTTTTACAGGGTATGTGTACTGCAGCGTACTACTACCTGGACTCAGATCTACCAGAGTAAATCCTCTCCAGCAAATAAAGCTTTCTTTGGGACTCTGCTTTATTGGAAAGCAGATTATTTGGTTTTGAGGGTCATTCTAGAGTAGAGTTTGAATGAACTTGAGTTGCTTTCCAAGATAAACACAACCCCAGAACAAAGCATATCTGGGTTTACTGTTACATACAATGGTGTTTTAAGAGCTTGCACCTGGTGTGGCAGGGCCAGCATTAAAAGCTTGTGAAGAATTGCCAATGCAACATATGGCACATCCCACTGACAAAGGCAGAGCTGATCTGGACTGGGTATGGGCCCCATGCCAGGGGTTAAGGTTCTAGTTGCAGTGATATGCAGCAGTTAAGCATTTATCACTGTTATAACGAGGTGAAATCGCTCATAGTCTTCCCTGAAGCTCTCTCTTAGATGTGATCTCTGCTTGTGCCTTCCTGTTGCTTTCTAACACCATAAAGTGCCAACTCTGGACTGATGAATTTGCCCATTGTCTTCCCCTTCCACCTGTAGTAGGTGTGTTGGACACTAACAGCTTCCCTGTGGGTTACATTCATCACTAATAGGGCTCATTTCAGCACTCACTGCAGGCTGGAGTTTGTCTTTTCCATCCCCCTTTGTGACCACCCCTTGCTCAGCTCTGTGCAGGACTCAGCGCCACAAATCAACGTGGGGAAGGAAGCAAAATCTTGTTTGGTTTTTAAAACCATCCTGGGTCTTTGTTCAAAGGACCTGATCCGAGTGACCGTCGCGTGTCATCTGCTGTGGAACGCGGGAAAGCAGCTTCAGTTTCCCCTGCATCTGCTGGAATTCTTAAAGATCAACCCCTATGAAATATCAAAGCAGGGGATGGTGCAGGCTTGCAGCCACTTGGTGCTTGTGGAGCGAGGGGGGAAACTAAGATGGGAAGGGGCCTCCTGGGTCATGGCTCTTTGCGGTGGGTTTTTGCAACACACTGCTATGCAATCCCTTTCATAAAGCTGCAGCTTTCCATGAAATGGCTGGGGAAGCCTCCTGTTCCTCATTCAACTTCAAACTTCTCTAGCACCTGCCTGGCAATCAATGTTTTCCTGATTTTGCTTCCTGAGGAGGATGGAGAGCACTCCTTTGAGGGCAAACAGCACTGGAGTGGCCAGGATGTGCTGATAATCCTCAGGAGTAGGCATGGAGGTCCTGGTACCTACTGCTGAGTGACATAGGAAGGGATTTTTATCAGAGAAACAAGTAAACTGCTAAACTGAAGCATCCCTCAGAGCTTGTCTCTGGGCATGAGATGGTTTTAGCTCCCTCTTTCCCCCCGCAACTTTTTGTTACGCAAGGACTGCACCATCTGGATTGCAGATGATACCTTTACATTTGTCTGTTTCCAATTTTTCATCTATAAATCATCTGATTTAGCTGGTTTCTGTTGCTTGAGCTCTTCCCAGTGCTTGAACCAACTCTGCTTTAAAGCCATGCTGTCCCAATAGGGAGCTTTGGAGCTTTCTGCTGGGCCTCCTGCTCCCACTGTGCCTTCCATATATATATATATATAAAAATATAAAATCTGCATGTGCTCTAAAGCATCTGAATCAGATTCCAGTACCACAAACAGCCTTCTGCATGGGAATCTTCTTTTGCTCAGCCAAACAGGCTCTTCATGGACAAAAGAAGAGTAAAGTGCTGTCTGCTGGCCAGCCAAAGTCAAGCACTGAGCTCCATCAACTGCAGAAAATAGTTCCTCTGCCTCTCTAACCAGTTTGCTTGCCTACTGAAGGGAAACTGTGGTCTTTCTGGAGTTGTCAGAAACAGCAGATTTTTATCAGTCATCTCTTTTCATAGGAAATGAGGGTTTAAAAATCTGCTGATGTTATTAACAAAGCCAACCTGATTACGTAGCGCTTTTTTTTTCCTGGTTTATTTTTGTTAAAACCTATTGCCTTCTAGTTTCATGTTGCCACCTAGTTTTTGCAACAGAAGGTTGTGTTTATTTTCTCTGTATTGCTTGCACTGAGATGGGCTTTGCAAAAGTAAGGTCCTCAGCATACATGTGGTACCAGATCTTCCTCATGTGCATTCATCTCCAGTCAGTCCTATCATCCTCTGCCTTGAATTCTGTTCCCACACCTCCAGAGATGAGATGTGGAGGCCATCCACATCTCCAGCTATTTAATTGAGTGGCTTCCCTCTTTCTCAGGGATGTTGTGTGTGTCCTCCAGCATGGTCTTGGATCACAACCTATTTAGAGCACTTTCCCTAAATGTTTTACAAGGAGTCTCAAGTGCACCATTTAAACCACCGCAGACCGCTTCTGTTTTGTCAGCGTATCTCTGATTGCATCTTAATTTTCTATTTTCATGTGTGGCTAATTAACACTTAAACTTGCTCTTGAGGGAGCTTCTCTGTTCAATGCTTTAGATGGACCCACCATGTGGTCGGCACTAGTGTGTTGGGAGGGAGCTAATGCTCCTCTCACTGGCTGGGTGGAAATGGTTTCAATGAATGTTTTGAAGCTGGGCCAGAGAGTGAATCAAACATGAATGACCATGAGTCACGTTGGAAAATAGCCCTGTTGAAGGCTCAGGGGTGACGTGCCTGCTGCAGAGAGCTGTGCTCGCACGCCCAGCAGTTGCACACTGGCTTTGAGGGTCCTCCCAGCTTGTCCTCAGCTGCAGGGTTGTAGCTGCCGCCTCCTTCGGGTGTGGGGGACTTTTGTTACTTAGCGTGATGAGTGCTGAGTATAAATGAACCTTGGTATCTGTCATGTAAATGCTGTGTTGTGGGAGTTGAATGTGAGATAAAGGAGCTGGTCTCTGTGCTGGAGAGCCCTGCTGGGCAATTGTCCCACAAGGGCTGAGCCACAGTGTGTGCTGAGGAGGAGGGCACGCTTCCGGAGGGTTTGGTGCAGGGATAGGGGCACACATCCCATCTTAGCCACTTTTTCCTGAGAAATCCCAGCATCATCGTCTTCAGCATGTGCTTGCAGTAGGGCTCAGATAGTGCAGTGCCGTGAGACGTCTTTTGACTTGGTCACATTTTACTGCCTTTCCTGAGCTTGAGTGCTGTGTGTCCCCTTGGGGTGCCTGTCCTTGCAGCCCTGGGAGGGGTCCCACAACACACAAGGTGTATTGCAGTGCAACTAATGTTTTGCAGAGATGAGGATTGTCTCTGTGTCCCGGAGTGGCAGGTACACCCAAGAAGAGGTGAGCCAGATGCCTTTATCTGTTCCCCAGATCCCTGGACCACAATAGCAGAGAGCTCTGACCAAGGGGGATGGCTGACCCCACTGCATCTCCTCTGCACAGCTCTGTCCCATGCACCTTGGGGTAAATGTGTGGGGGTTTTTTTGGTTTAGTGACTGAGGGCTAATTTTCTTCTCTTTTTCTGTTTTTCTCTTTTAAAGGTGAACCCTACGCCGCAGGGTACGCGAGCACTGCTGAAAATGATGTACTGCCCATACTGCCGAGGTCTGGTATCAGTGAAGCCCTGTTACAACTACTGCTTTAATGTCATGAGAGGCTGCTTGGCCAACCAAGGGGACTTGGACACTGAATGGAACATCTTTATAGGTAAGGCAATATGGGTTAAAACTGCATGTGAGTCTACACTGGTACTGTGTCCCTAATCTGAGTGGTTTTGTGAGTGGCTGTGCTGAGCTATAGCAGGTTTTTTCAGACCTGCTATATCCATCAGTGTCTGATGGATATCTTTTCTTTCCACACCTCTATGTACCTTTATCCGTTCACGTTAAGTTCTAAATAAATGAGACTTTTGTTGTGCTAGTGACTTCTGTTGCAGCAAGCTTTAGGAGCATGGAGCTGCCGTATGCTTTTAGGCTTGGAGTGTTTCTTCTTGCTGGAGCAAGCACGTGTACAAGCTGTTTTTTCCATACTACTTCTTATACATTATTGTCACCATATAGCTGTCCTTCCCAAAGCCAGTTTCCTTCGTCAGCAGCTGCGATGAGCTTTGGGAAAAGCTGAAGGCCTGGATTTTACATTAAAAAATTGAATAGGACATGTGTCTGAGTCTGTTTTTAAACAGCTCATTTGGCACTCAGCCACCATCCTTTTGCACTATTGATAGGTCTTGCATGACGCTGTGTAAGTGCTTTTGCCATCCTCTTCCTCCTGCTTTTTATTTCATTCTGTGCTTGTGCACGGTATCATTTGATACATGAAATTTAGACTGAAATGTTAAATTCCACCTTGGGTCAAGGCTCATCAGAGCTGACAATGCATCACGTTTTGTGGGCACAGGCAATAGACAATGTTAAATGTTTTCATTTGTGCTCCTTTTCCAGGAGGTTTGATTTATCTGTGATCAAGCATCCTTTGGGAGCAGTCGCTTCACTCCAGTTAATGTGTGATGAAGTGCACATGTAAAGTATCTGCTGCTACTGAAAAAGCTGCAGTACTCTTCCCATCCCAGTTGTGGCAAAAAAAAAGTGTGTTAGAAAGAAAAGATTACCCTTCCATTAGGCTGCAAGTTAAAAAAAGGGAATTTTCAGATAGTTGGCATTTCAGGCTAGACTTACATCTTAGAATGTGTTTTCCCGTGTTTAGTGCACTGGATTTTCACTTTGCTGCCCTGCCAACTGGATGTGTGCAGAGTGTTATTTTCAGAAGGCATTTTTTTTGAGTGTGTATTCCATATAGGGATTTAAATGTGACACTAAATTGGGTTTCCAAGTCATTCTCTGCCAGGCTGACACCCCGCCCCCCCATTCCTCCCAGCCGTCTTTCTCATGAGAATATTAAGTATTTCAACTACAATTGTTGCTGAAATAGCTCAAAGCCAGGAGACTTGCAAACATCTAGTCCAAGTAGAAAAGAGGAATCCCATGAAAGGGAAGGGCATAATGCCAGAAAACAGACAAAAGCACAAGCAGCTAATTGCTGTAGGTGGTATGCAGATAAAAAACGAACCTTGGGGGAAGCCAGCGAGCCCTGTCACACGAGACTGATCAGGGACTGGGTACAATAATTAAGATTATTAAACAAAACAAAATAAATACATGTGATTCCAGATTGGAAGCAAAGCTTTCTTTTTGCAGTGCTTCTTCCCCAAGGGGCTTCTTGCCCACTTGTTACTTAAATGTGGTATTAAGCTTCATTACATTTATTGGCAGTATTTGCTTGGTTGTTCTTGCACTCTGGGTTGATGATCACAGTGGAATGCGGATACAGAAGACTTAAGCTGTCCTTTCTTTAGACAGTTTAATAACTGAACAGGTCCTGGTTATGTTCCAGATTTTTTTTTTTTATCTGAAATTTGCCACTCTAGACAAATTAAATTAAGCAGATCTGGTGTTTAGGGCAGGGCATATGCCACAAATCTCTTGTGTGTGTGTTTAAAGCTTTAAATAATTAAATAAATAAACGAGATCCCCCCCAAAAATCCCCTCAAAACCACCATACAAAATCCCAAAATCCTACTTGCGTGTGCTCCATGCAATTTCACATCATGGGTTTAAGTACCAATTTCTGACGATGATTTATTATGAGTCAAAATCAGATTTTGAACCTGGCAAATCAATTTAAAGGTAGTTAAATGGGAGAACTTGCAATGAATGCTCCAAGTCTAAATGAATTTGGATGCATGTGCATATGAAGTAAGCATATGTGTTATTTGGTCTATACATTGGTCACATATAGTAAGTAAAGGTTTTCCAAGCTGGAATGTAAAGTTCATAGGCTTTTTGAGACAAGAAGACTTTGTAATTCCTTATTTCTCCAAAGTGCCGTTTAAAGCTGAGGAGTATGAAATAATGACTGAATTGTACTCTTTTCTCCCCTTTAACTATCTAAATTATTTCTCCCTCTATTCCTGACACAATTGTACACCAATTAGACAGGGGTATACTTTGTTTCAAACAGGCTATTGGGGGGTTGGATCTTTCCTGAATGAACAGTGTTAATCTCCAGTGCCTTTTCATTATTTTTTTTTCCCCCACAAAGGTTTACTCTGCTCAAAGATGTCGAATTCAGGCTCCATATACATATCTGGAGTACTACTTTGTGTGCAAAGAATTTTTTTCCCCTTAAAAAAAAAAAAAGATTGTTGTTAATGAATGGTCAAGGTCTTCCCCCTCCTTCCCTCCCCTTTTAAATCAGATCTTGGGGTTAAGACTGAAAACTGCCTTTTGTTCTTCAAGTCAGACAGTGAGCCTGAAGATGTGGGTTTCTGATTATTGGTGGCACAATGCGAAAGAATTGCTTTCCTTCATGAGAGCGAGGTGCTTTGTTGCCAAGGATTGTCTCAATGCCAGTAGCAAGGACAAATGTATGCAAGAGGAAAAGGGTCTTTAAGGGATGGTGCTAGATGGTTGTGGCTTGGATTCCCCCTCCCCTCCCCAAATCCACTTCTATCTCCCCATCACAGGGAGGAGAGACAGCTTTTGTCATGCTGTGTGTTTGTAATACACGGCCAGGGTACATTTTTCACTCTGCCAGACCTTTTTTTTTTTTTTGAGAAGCAAAGCTGAGCCACCTCGCCGTGACTTATAAATATCAATTACTTTGCACCAGAGCTGGGGCAAAATAATTGTTATTTATAATCAGCTCCTCTCTCCCAATAATGGAAAGTCTTTTTTTGGGAGAGGCGTTGCTGTGAAGATTCATTCCTGGTGCTGGAGCAGTGTCCTCCCCCCCTGCGGGCCGCGGTGCCGGCAGAGCCTGGAACCCCAGCCAGCCTTATTAACGTCAGATGGGGCTGCCAGAGGGAACTGCTGCTTGCCACCACTGCTGGGGACACCAGCCAGCTCCTGGTGGGAGGTAGAAGTTTGCAGGATGCCTCCAAAATCAAAACTGCAGATGAGGGAGAGCCCCCCACCCTCAACCCCTTTCTCCCGTCCCTGCTTTTTAATGGAACTTTATTTCATTTAGCTCTCCTTGCCAGTATCAATCCCAACTCCAATTATTACTTTCCTTATCTTTTCTCGCCAGCTTTGGCAGCTCTGCTGGAGGCTGAATGCATTTTCTCTATCGGCAGTCAAAGCAGAGGCTGCATTCCTGGGCTGTGATACATGGAACGCCATGGCACCCCTGCTAACAAAGGACCCAATTCGCTCTACATTCCCATGGTCTTGTGGATGGCCTGCCCGGCTCAAAGTTTACAAAGATGCCAAACAGCCAGAAGAATTGGGGTTTATGTTTCCTTTCAGTCTTTCACAAACACTTTATTGATCTGTGGCCTTTCCTGGCCACTCGGAGAATTAAGTAGTTACAAAATGGAATGATTTTTCTTTTTTTTTTTTTTTTTTAAACCCACACCTCTGTGCATTTTGTGTGTTTTATTATCTGTCTATTCATAATATTTTTATTTGAAATAAGTGGCTTCCTACAAACTGCACCGGGATGTTCTTTATGCGCGTGAAAAACCCCAAAAGCTTTGACAATGATGAACACATTTAAGTTGTGCTCCACTTGTTTACAAAAGTCTCCATTTGGTAGCACATCAAAAGCATTTTTCTCTCCTCCAGCACAATGGTATATTCATGCTAGCAGTCATTACTCAGAGATTTGAAGCATCACTTTATTGGAGCCCACCACAATACAGTCTAAGACTCTTTGTTTCATTTGTTATTACCTTCTTTCCTCCCCCCCCACCTTTTTTTTTTTTTTTTTTTAAATGCATTTAGTTTAGACCTGTTTGTAGTCCCTGACAGCTAAATTCCAGCCATGCCCTGCAACTGCTCTGTCATTGATGCTGGTGGTGTGTGCCTGCAGAGTGAGGGGCTTTCCTGGGGACCCCATCTCCTCCCGGGGTTCACTCCCTAAACACCCACACCTTTGTGGAGCCGTGGGTTAATTGACTGATAGTCCTTTAACTAACACCCAGCAAATCTTTAGAATATGGAGTTGTCTTTAAAAAGCGGGATTTACAGGCTAGGAAGGCATCTGTAGTTCATGTGGGGGTTTTGGTGTTGGATTTTTTTTTTTTTTACATGCACACATAATTTAGTTGTATATTTGTCATCAGTTTGTGGTTTTTCTAATGTAGTTAAACATGTCTTGGGCACTAAGGCAGAGCTATTACTAAATTGTTCAGTATGTGGAATTTCTTTATAGGGCTTTAACAGATAGCCAGAACCACAGAAGTTTTCTGCTTGTTGAAAATACCTTCTGCATTTAGAAGGAGGATGAATGTCATGAGAAACACTTTAAGATTAATACCCATTTCTCCTTAATGGAAGGGAACAGGCATATCTTAGGAGCAGGGAGGAGCTCCTTGGGACCAGAGGGACTGTTATGTGAGACCTCATCACTCAGGCTAGATAAAATTGAAGAATGCAACTGGAAAAAGATGAGTTTTGGGCAGAGCATCATGAAGTGATGCAGGAGATGAGACCAGCAAATGCTTTGGGGTTGAAGGATCACAGTGAAAACTGCCATTAAATTAAGGTTTTGATGGGTAAGAGGAGAGAAGAGCTTAGTGCAAAGCATGTACCTGGAGGCACCTTCTAGGGAAGAACTGGAGAGAGGATGTAAATGCCATACATGGTGAAAGCCTTAATAATTTAGCAGAGGAAGTAGTGGATGTTGAGTAGCTGCTGTGTCTAACGATGCATTTGATGAGGACGTGCATGTCGGCACAGGAGGAGTGACCCAGTGTTGGCTGAAGGACTTTCTGTCTCCCCTTGTCTGGAGATGTGCCAAATACATCATGAAGGCACAGCATTTACCCTGGTCTCATACAGACTCCCTCATGCAAGTTGTTCATTTAATGTTAGGAGGTGCGATCCCTTGGCTTCTCCAGGCATGAAAAAGCCTGTAGTTATCCATAAGGGAGAGATGGTGTCAAGGATTGTCTTGGACCCTTGTGTGTTTGTGTCTTGTGCTCAGGACCAGCATGAGGAAGCTGATGGCTTTGAAAACAGTCCCGAAAAACAAATGACACAAGGCAACCTTTATTAAATGGGCATGGAGTAGAGGGTGTTAGTAATGCTTGTTCTTATGGGAGGAGCTGATTACAGGCTGCTGTTGGCAGACTGCAATGGCTCTCCCTCGTTTAACATGGCTTTTGATGTACATGAGCCCATGGTTTGGTGCTGGCAGCCTGTGCCTGTTGAAGGTGTGGGCTCTGGGAACAGAACAAAATGTTTCCTGGAGATGTGTGATGGTCAGAGGCAACACTGTGGTGGTGGTTACTGTCTGTGTGCTCAATCTGCTATCCTTGTTACCTGTTATTCTTGAAGCTCCTCCATTAAAAACCTTTGTTTTTCTCTCTCTGTGTTAGATTCAATGCTGCTGGTAGCTGAGAGGCTGGAAGGTCCCTTCAATATTGAGTCAGTGATGGACCCCATTGATGTGAAAATTTCAGATGCAATCATGAACATGCAAGAGAACAGCATGCAAGTGTCTCAGAAGGTAAATGGGCCAAGAGGACACTTGGGGTTTATTTATTCAATGTGTTTTCTTTCCCTGTTCTCATCAATGTGTTTTTTCTTGAATGCCCTTTCAAGTACATATAAAGCTGATGTATTATTTTGGGCAGGGACTGGAACCTGGAGAAGGGAGGCTTTTGTGAACTTGCATCTCATAAAATCCTTTCCTTCTCTCACACAGGTTTTCCAGGGATGTGGCCAGCCAAAAACACTTGCCCAAGGCCGGACTGCTCGCTCTGTCTCTGAGGGTGGTTTCAATGGTCGTTTCAAACCTTACAACGCAGAGGAACGACCAACTACAGCTGCTGGCACGAGCTTGGACCGACTGGTGAGTGCCTGGTCCTCCTGGTGCCGTGCAGGTGCTTCACACCCATGTACCACAGTGTACAATTTTCCATTTTTAATTTATAGGGTTTCTTAATATTCCTCAGCTGTCTTAAACTCTCTGAGGGGTGTAATCTGCCCATGGCTCTAGACATGAATTACCTCAGCGCTTCCTATGTCAGAGAAATGCTTATGTTAAAGGCTTGGCTTATGAGTAATATGTGTTTGAGGAGCAGTGTTTAATTCTGTATTAAAAAAGTAAATCAACCATCAAAACACTCAGCCTGAAGATCTGGCCTGTACATGTCTGTTGTGATAAAAAATACCTTCCCTCCTTCACTTTTAATGAGCGTTTGGTATTCTGGATTATGTCTTGTGTTTCTTTTTTTCTCTTATTTAATAGGTTACTGATGTGAAAGAGAAGCTGAAGCAAGCCAAAAAATTTTGGTCATCTCTCCCTGGCAACATTTGCAATGATGAAAAGATGTCTGTAGGCACTGTCAATGAGAACGAGTGCTGGAACGGGAGCGCCAAGAGCAGGTTTGGCAATGCTGCCACCCCTGGTTAACCCTCTCCCTCTTGCCCCAGCCTTTCCCCATGTGCTGGCCCCTCTACCTGAGCCCTCTTCTCCTGCAGAAGTGACTCCAGCTCTCTCCAAGGCAGAGTGCTGCTATTATCTCTCTTGTTTTTGTAGATGGGAGAACTGGAATGCAGTGCCAAAGGGTTGTCCAAGCTCTGTGTGGGGGTTTGTTTTAGAGGAGGAAACAGAGTGTAGGTATCCAGTCAGGACATCTCTCCTAGGACTTAACCCTCTTAGTAACTGTTCATGGATTTGGTGAGATGATCTGTACAAAATCCTGTATAACAGTGACAGAGCAGGGATGTTTGTGTTATCTGACAGTGCTGCTCCCCAGTGCCCCCAGTTGGTGTTTCTGCCAGGAACTGGCTTCTTTGTTGAGCAAGGGCAGAAGGGATGGAGGCTGGAGACCTTCCCTTCTGCTGAGGTTAGTGGCACAAGAGGGCCAGTGGTTTCATTCACACTTCTTATGGAAAAGAGTTACAAAACTCTCTTTTTTCCTCTTTTTTTTCTCTGGTAAGGAAGAAATTGCCAACACATGAGTAAGTCAAAGTTTTTCTGTCATATGGTTTATGTAACTGTTTAGCTTTTATTTTGGAAATAGAAGTTTGATTTTTTTTTTCCCCTGTTTGCTTACCAAGGAAATAAGCACAATCCAAGATGTTCCATTAAAAGAAAACAGTTTTCTGGGGTTTTCCAGCAGTTTTTCTAAGTAATAGGAGTTTTTGCCCTTCATATTTTTCGGCCACAGGACTCAGCCATACCTCTTAAATTTTGCAGTTTTATGGAGGCCTAAAGTTCTGCCATACTTGACCAGGGTGATGCTTTGGGTCTCTGTGAGAAGAAATGGCTCTGCCTCCTAAAGTCTTGTTTGTCAGCAACTTCTGCAGGGCTTTCTCATAGCAGATATCCCTGTGTGTGAGGGCCAGCCCCAGTACAGAGGGGAGATGGAGACTTGGCAACACTGGGCAAGGAAGCAAAGGGGAGGGCTAGACATCCTCTGTGAGTTGTGCAAGATAATTTGCTTTGCTGTTACTGTTTTTTATCTTATTGAAGTCACAGAGAAGTTTGGCAGTCTTCCACGCTTTGGTCTCTGATTTCTTTAAAATATAAAATATTGATCACAAATAATAGCAAAACTACCACCACCAGTTATCATCATCATTGTCACTCCCATATACAGGACAGAGTTTGAGCATACTCTTCAAATGTATGCTTATATCTCACTGCCTGGTCTCCAGAATCAGTAGACCATGCTAAAAGCATGGTACCGATGTTGGCATCATAAGTAAGAAAAATAAGATTTTCTTCTGTTCAGCTGATTTTTCTAGCAAGTCGGGTAATTGGAGGAAGGAGAAATATGTCCTCTCCCTGCTCCATAAGATGATACTGCAAAGACCTTTTTTCAGGAGATGTGTTGTGTTGACTTTTGTTGCTCAGTCCCTCTTTTAAACCAAGAGGCTGTACATGTGTTCAGACCTGAGCATGCTGAGCCAGCTTGGGTCTGCCCTGCTCCAGTGTGTGGGGCTACAGGATCTCATTTTCAGCATGTCAGGTGTTTCTCCTCCTGGAGTTATTTGGGAAATTGCATCTCATGTCAGCATGGTGAGAAGCATCCATTCAGTATTCCAGCTTGATGGTGTATGGCATTATGCGAAGCCAGAATGACACTCTTGCCTCCAACTATAGGTTTACTATAGGTTTCTCTGGCATAACTATGGCCTTGAAGGTTGTTTTCCCAGAAGTGTCATCTAACTGGGCATCAAGGCCTTGTTTTGCTGTGTTGCCTGTGGCGAGCTGATTTCTGCTGCTGAAAGCCATTATTACTATAAATCCCAGATCTTCTTTTCAAGTTGGGGAGAAAATTGTCCTTCCTCTGCCTTTGTGGCACAGTATAGATAAAAACAGCGTTTAATTCCATGTGCTGCAGAGATTGCAGGGAGGGGAGATGCTGTAAGAAGATGGAGGAGGTTTAGCACATGGAAAGGTCATGTTTGGCTCAGAATATCACCCAGGCTGAAAACAGGGATGGCATCACCAAGTTCCCATGCTGTCACCCTTTGGCATGCAGACCCTGTTGAGCTGCAGCTCTGGTACCAGCAGGAATCGTTTCTTTTCAGGTATGACTTTGCAGTGACTGGAAATGGCTTAGCAAGTCAAGTGAATAACCCAGAAGTCGAAGTCGATATTACCAAGCCAGACATGGTGATTCGCCGGCAAATCATGGCTCTGCGGGTGATGACCAACAAGCTGAAGAACGCCTACAGTGGGAACGATGTCGACTTTATTGACATAAGTATGTTTGCTGTGGTTTGCCTTTTGCTTTTTCTTTTTCCCTTTTTAATTGGATTTCATGCTAACACGGGGTAGCTGGTTAAGCTTCAGCTGTGGGTAAGCATGTTTTATAAAGAGGGTGGGAAGTGGCATCTCTGACAGGCTGTGTGAAGAGAGTTGCTCCCACAGAGTCATAGAACAGTTTGGGTTGGAAGGGATCTTTAAAGGTCATCTAGTCCAACCCCCCTGCCATCTTCAACTTGCTCAGAGCTCAGTCCATCCAGCTGACCCTGAGTGTTTCCAGGGATGTTGAACCTACCACCTCTCTGGGCAACCAGTGCCAGTGTTTCAGTACTGTATCATAAAAAAAAAATTTCTTCCTTATAGCTAGTATAAATCTACCCTTTTAGTTTAAAACTGTTACCCCTCGTCCTATCACAATAGGGCCTGTTGTCTCCACCTTTTTTGTAAGCACCTTGAAGCACTGAAAGGCTGCACTGGGGCCTGCTCTTCTCCAGGTTGAACAAGCCCAGCTCTCTCAGCCTGTCCTCATAGGAGAGGTGTTCCAGCCTTCAGGTATTTTTGTGGCCTCCTCTGGACTCACTCCAGCAGATCCTTGCTATGCTGGGGAGCACAGAGCTGGGTGCAGTATTCCAGCTGGGGTCTCATGAGCAGAGTAGAGGGGCAGAATCCCCTCCCTGGACCTACTGGTCACACTGCTTTTGGTGAAGCCCAGGACATGGTTGGCTTTCTGGACTGCAAATGTGTGTGGAAAACACACACACAAGTCACATTAACCAGAGGACCCGTGTTTACATCTCATAAATATCAAAACAGTCACTCTCTTTGCCTGTTCCCCTTGCTGTCTTCTGCCCTCGTGCTGCAGAAGGCAGAGGAGGACAGCAGGTGTGTTTTTCTCCCACAGGTGAGGAGAGCAGCGGGGAGGAGAGCGGCAGTGGCTGTGAGCTCCAGCAGTGCTCCCCAGAGTTCGAGTTCAACGCCACCGAGGTCACTGGGAACTCCAACAAGAGCGATAAGACCGTTAACACTTCTGCCGCTGCCAGGAGCGGTCTATCACAAGCAGCCTTGCTCCTTAGCATTTTGTTCTTGGCCATGCAAAGACAATGGAGATAATTCTGCAGCATGGGGTGGGGGGGAAAGACTTTTATTATCAAAGGTAGAAGGCACCTGCTTTCACTTTTATACCATCTAGAGACTTTGCTTTTTAAGTTAATGGACAACAGTGTACAGTTTTTACTATGTTGCCACTGGTTTTAAGATACTGATTTTTTTTTTCCCTTGCTATTCTGGGAATAACAGGAACAGGGACTACCAGTCTATCCTGTTCACCAAGAGTCCATGTTAGAGGTGGATAACAAAAATGTATATACAAGCCTGTAGTTAGCTCTGCATTTGTGTCTTTATCACTTCTTTTTTTTTTCTTTTGCTGTATTTCTTACAAAAACAAAAACCCCAGGGTCTTCTCTTGGCCTGTAACAAGTATGTGTTTCTGAAATGAGAAATATCTGTACAGAAGCAGGTTTTATTTATCATGTTATGTTATGGGGAAAAAATAATTGCTCAACAAGCAGAAAATGTTTCATGTAGTTAACTTCCCATTTATCCACATTATGTTAGTTGCCTTATCTGGAGAGAAGTGGAAGTCATTTGTCTTTATTATGCGGTGAAACAGAAGGTGAAGGCAGAGCTGGCCAGTGTGCCAAGGGCCCTGTTTGCATAGGGCATCAATGCCAGGAGCAGGTTACGCTTGTTTTACAGGAGGTTGGGTTAAATTGGAGAGGACTACAGAGAATTCCTGTTCTGCAGACACTAAGAAGAGTTGTCATTTGTCCCCTGGGATCCTTACAATTAGCTGTAACTCCTGTGGGTCAGTTCCCAACACGCATCCCCCATGGGAATGAGGCATTAAACTTGTTCGGTTGGAAGCAACTTGTCTTCTCGCAGATCCAAATGCCAACTTGTGTCTCGTCTGCAAATTTGTTAGGTGAATGCTGGAATGATTTTTCAATTGTTTCGGTTCTGGTTTTAAGGAACCCTTTGTGGGAAGGTAGGTGGGGGGGTGTTGGGTTTGTTTTTACAAGAGCTTTTTTTCCTCTCCGGCGGGCGCCAAAGGGAAGGAGCATGCACTGTTGCTGGCAGATGGGATTAGGAGCTGGCAGGGCTGAAGATGCCTGCTTGTCAGTGTTTGGTCCCCTGGGAGCTGATGCCCAGCACCTGTGGCTTTTCGGCACTCTCCAAGACACTCTCCTTTCTCTACTTGTGCTGTTGCAGATGGAACAGTGTTGTGGTGGATGACAACTCGTGAATAAAAGAAATGTATATTTTTAAGAACAGAGATGAAATAATTTTTAAAAGAGTTTAGAAAAAGCAAAGTCTTTGGAAAGACTCAAAATTATTCTGCACATTTCCTCCTGCTTTGGGTAGCCTTTGGTCTGGCTGGACACAGGAATCTGGCCAGGAGAGCAATCTAGAGAAAAAGGGTTTGCTCTACTCCACCCTTGTGTCATAAAGGATAATTTTCTATTTTTATATTGAAGCATTAATTACTTGTTAGCTCAGGGTCAGCATTATATTCAACTTTATTTTCACACCAAATTTCTGCAAAGCTATAAAGACTGAGTATTCTTGGCTGGTATAAACAATCCTGTAGACTTAATTTTACTAGAAGTAGCCAGTTATTTATTAAAACATGATGTTAGTAGAGTTAGGGATATTCTGGCTAGATTATTTTTCTTTAGAAAATAAATCATGGAACCATAAAATTGAAAAAGTTATAAATTTATGTGTGGGAAAAAATGGATTGTAAATAGCTAAGTTGCCTTGCAAGGAATTGGAAAATGTGCTGATACTTAGAAACTACCTCAGTTCTGAGGAATTTCCTTTCTAGCTTTGAGTGCTATTGCATTTACTTGGTAGAAGTGAATCTGGTCTCCAATATGTAGCTGAAAGAGTTATCCCTATAGACCTTGTTAGATTGTTTTTAATTTAGAGGGTTGAACTACATCCAGCTGTTTTCTTTCAGCTAAGTTCCCTAACAAAGAGAATTTCTGAATTAAATATTGCTGATGGTTTCCATGACTTTTCCTGATTTGTTTGGTTTCATGGCATTTTCTGATTGCCCTTTAATTATTTAAATGGTTCTAGGCATTTGAATTTTAATCCTGAAATAAACAAACCTTAGATGCACTACCATTGTAAATATATCGCAGTAAGGTCTGACTGGATAACCCTTCTGGCTCATACCCAGCTGGCAGGCCAGCAGAGTTAAATGAAGAAAAAAAAAGAATAAAAAAATAAAACTTCTTCAGAGCTCAGAGATTGGTGGAACAAAAGCCCTTGTGTTCAGAGGGGCTGCCTGCTCCAGCATCTCCCTTCTTGGCATAAGTGTTCATATGTAAGAAAGTTGCTTGTAAATTCTCCTGCTTCTGAGCATTTCTGCTCAGAAAAGAAAAACACTTCTGAATTTATATTTATCGTTTTACAACTAATTGGTTACTAATTATTATTCCTTAGTTTGGTACAAGCTACCAAAGCAAAGACCTGCCGTCAGTTTTAGGTGTGTCTAATTGACTTTGTTAATAGCACAACGATCTTCCCCTCTATAAAGGACAGATTTGTCACCTGGGGCTATAGGAAACAAGAGTAAACATCAATGTAGGATGATCAAAAGTTGTGTGCCTGCTTTTATTTTGTGTTTGTGTGTGAAATTGGCTCTCTGACATGAGCTTGTAAACTAAACCATACGGGTGGAGATGAAGCATGCTGCTGACTTCAGGGAAGGCATGTGCTCCCCTCCTTCAAGTATTTCTTTTTTCTTCCACATAACCATTGCCATTATGAGCATGATTTAAGGAAAAATTCCCATACTTAGAATTAATAATTAAAGTTAATGGGGTTGGTAATGAGCTTCAAATGCAAAATGAAGCAGAAAGGTGGTGTCCTTGGCAGCATGGGAGGTGTTGTCTCCCAAAGAGCTCGAACAAAAAAGAATCCAGCACTTAAAAGGACCTGCTTTAACAGCTCAGTGCCTCTCCTGAAACGTGCAGCTCTGTGCTGTCCTGGTGTCACAGGCAACATGTGGAGGAGGAAAAGGAGAGCATGTGATGGGACAGCTGTGATCCAAGTCTCTCAAAGGAGAGCACATGATGGGACTGCTGTCATCAGTCTCTTTTTGTGCTGGGATGGGTCCCCAAGTCGGGACAAATGACCTGAGCAACAAGAGGAGTCCTCCTACACCCTGAGGTAGGGTCATGCTTGTCCCCCTGGCTGAGCTAACCTGAGTTTGCCCTCAAGGGCAAGGTGGTGTATTAATTCTTGAAGGTGCAACTTCTCAGTGCTGTGGTAATTTCTTAGACCAGAGGGTGCTTAGTTGCTGGATGTAAGCCTTGCTGGACTGGGCAAGTCCTCTGGCATAGTCCTGGCTCCTTTCTTATGGCAGCGTCTGGTGTTGGGCATCTCAGGGCACGGCACATAAAAATCCCTTCTGTCTGTTTGGATACTTTTAATTATCGTGTGCCCCATAGTAATTGCCAGCCCTATTTGTCTGTCACCTTCCCCACAAGGCCACCCTCTTCCTTCGTACCTGCAGCCCACTGTATGAATGCGGCAGTGTCCCCCCATGGTGACAGAAGTAACCAGATCAGTGACAGTGGTGCTGGGGACTGCAGCCCTTCTCTTGCCAGCACATAAACACAGCATTTTCTCTAGTCCCTGGGAAAGCCTGTGCCACTGGCACTTCCTGGAGTGGCAAGCACCCAAGTCCTGCCAGTGCAGGCAAGCCTGGAGCACCCTGGAGACCCTGAGAACCAGGATGGGGGCTGTGTGTGTGTGTGTGTAAACTGTTGGGCATTGCTGCTGCAGGAAATCTGAGCCTGGATAAATCCACCTCTGATTGTTAGAAGAAAATAACTTGCACTTCTGGTGGGGTTTTTTTAAGTGCTGATGGCTTTCTTTTTCCATCTGAGCTGACTGGGATAACTGCAGTGTCTGCCAGATGTGATGGCCAGTGGTCACCTGCCCGCAGTGGTCTGTAAGTCAGCATTGCAGTGCCTGCCAGGCTGCAGGAAGGTCGCTTGACTTCTGCTGCTTCTCTTCCTTGGAATGTTCTCTAGGACTGGTGGTGATTTGAAAAACAAATAAAAGCTTTGTAGAAAGGGGTGAAAATTGATGCAGAAATGTTGCAATCCCCATCCCAAATGGTGAAAAGCGCTGTGCTTTGTGGCATCTTCTTTCAAGTGACTCAGTTTATTGGTTTAAGGTGTCTGCAAGACACACTTTGGTTAGAGATAGTGCAAAGTGGTGGTTTTAGGACCACCTGAGTGTGGACTAACCCTAGTAATGGTTTTCATGTCTTCATAATGCTGTTTCAGGCATCAAGTTTTCTGGGTTTGGTTTGCTTTTTTTGTTGTTTAATCCTCTGCAGTGGTTTGTTCGAGGGCTTGTAACAGTGTAAATTGCCTGGGAAGACACAGCTCTTTATTGGCTTGCTGTAATTCTGGGTCAAGTGTGCTCAAATTGCTGTAATTTGTATCTAATGGATTACATGGATTGAGAGCCCTTTTATAGCTGTTGAAGCAAGGAGGGGCTGCCCACCCTGGGAGGAGGGGGAGTCATCCTGGGTATTGCCTGTCCCTTTGTCCCTGTCCTCTGGAAGGGAGGACTATCCTTTTCATGATCCCCTGGGCTGGGGAGCCTGCCAGAGTGAGGACCCTGCTGGGTGCAGAAGGAGCAGGCAGCCATAACAAAGAGGCTTTTGCTAAACCTGGCAGGTTTTGGGGGATGCAGATGGTGTGTCCTAATGTCATGTTGCCTTCCTCTGGTTACTATCCCTGTGCTGTCAGGTGGATAGAGGGTGGGTAGCTGGTGGAGATGCTTTTCCTCCCTGAACCTGCTCTGCCTTGTTGGCCTTTGCCCTTTTAGTCTCCTTTCAGCCTGCTCACTATGACTTTGGTCCCTTGGTTCCTTGCTGCCCTAGCTCCTTTTCCCCAAATCTTTGTTCTTTATGGCGGGTCCTCTTGGATGTGTCCTGTGTCCCAACAAGAGCAGAGCAGGAATGTATCTCACCTATGGATCTTGTTGGTCTCACTTGCAAGCTATCTCCATTTAACCCTCCGCCAGAGATTGCTGCAACTGTGAAAACAGGAGTTTTCTTTTAAAAAGCAGCTCAGTTGTTAGTCATTGACATGGCTTCGTGGTGGACCTGGCAGTGCTGGGTTAATGGTTGGACTCCGTGATCTTAGAGGTTTATTCCAACCTTAATGATTCTGTGATTCATTTCGTCAGCCAGGTAATGTCTGTCTCCCTGATGGTTGTGTAGGAGTTGACTGGGAGCAGCTTCATCCCTATCACAAAATCTGAGGTGCCTGTGCCCCTCTTTCATGCAGCAATAGTTTCCTTAGGTAGCTGCTCATCTTCCCAGCGTGTCCTGCCACGCTGGCTCCTGCTATGTGTGTTGTTAATTCATGTAATCTGATGCAAATCAATATGCTAAACCCCTCATTAATTGGGTTACTGATTTGTACTAATGAGACTTAAAATCTTGGAGAAGGTTGAGGGTATTTGTTTCTCCACTGACAAGCTATTGTCAGCCCCACAATGGCTGGCCCTTGGCTGAGCTGGTAATTGCCTCGTGACTGTATTTGCATCGACACAATGGCAAGGATGTTAGCAGGAGCTAAGACATCTCATCTTTTCCTCTGAACAGGAAAATTCAGGATTAGCAAGGTGGAATGCGTTTGCCAGCATTTGCTGGCAGCCCTGTTGTGTAGGGTGGCTGCTCTTCACCTATAACTCGACTGTCGGTTGTTTCCATTATAAACCTGCTTTTCTTCGGAGCTTAATAAGCTCAGCTATAAAAATCAGGCCTGCCTGAAAACTTGGCACAGTAGGAATTGGCCAGACTTTTATTTTTTCTGGTGGGAAGAACTGATGATTATTTTTAGAAGAAATTGTTTCGTCTGTGAAGTTTAATGGGTTGAAATGCTGTTTTGGCATTCACAAGCCTTCAGACCAGCTTTGTTGAAAACCCCATTTAGCATCACCAATAATACAGTAATGCTGTGGATCCCCAGAGACAGGCAAATGGAACAATAGCTGGAATCTTACATTTTTAAAGCTAATTGTTGTACATGTTCAGCCGTTTCCCCCATGCCAGTACCACACACATGCACTTACTGTCTTGTGCAAGATGCAGATCTGAGGACAGTTAAGTCCACAGGAGGCATTTCACTGACGTTAACAGGAGGTACATCTGCATTTCCAGGAACTCTTTAATGGAATCAAGGTCACAGATACATATCCACTGGATTTCTATAGCAAAAGACAATCCTGATTTAAACAAGAATCTTCTTTCTTTCTTTTTTCCTTTTTTTCATTTGCATCCTCATAGTGGGGTGTGTTTTTACCAGAGCTGGTACGTGCAATCCTAAATATATTCCTGTATGGCAGGGGTCTGGAGTCAGCTCTCAATGTGTGTGTCTTCATGTCACTCCTCTGATTTTGGGGGAGCGGCCACCCTGCCCTATGTTCAGGTGGGGAGCTGTGCACCCTGATAAATGTGTGGGATAATAGGATAAGAGAATAAGTGGCTCTCACTTGAATAGCCCTAAATGCCTTTGTTATTTGCTCTGAATTTCTGTGTACTAGCACAGGCCACTGCTGCTTTCAGGATGGTGCTTCAGGTAAAATGCCTCACAGAATGAGACAATGTGATGATTTCTGAGAGGCTCCAGGGCCTTCATGCCTTGGGGCAAGTGGGAATTTTGGGTCGCGTGTCATTCCTTTCCTACTTTGTTTTTCTCATAGGAAAAACAATTCAAATTTTTTAAAAAATTGAAATACATGATCACTGTTTATTCCCTGTGAACTTCTTTGGACAGTTATGCATTCAAAACCACTTCAGTATTGAACAGGGATTTGTGCTACAAGATTGTGGTGGGATTTTCAGGTTTGAGCAGGAAGAGTTGAGGGTCAGCATTTATGTGGGCGAGCGAGGGGCCAAGAGAGTCAGTATTACAAAGAAGCTGCTGTCTTTGATAATCAGAGGTCTTCCGGAGCATAGCTGTCTGAAAATAATTAGCCAAATAAATTAGGTGTGCTCCATGCTAAGTGATTCTGACATTTGGCTTCCTAGGGAAAGGGATAATGTACACACAGAGTTACCTCAGCTGTTCCTTTGTGAGCTGCCCACTGGAATGGAGCACCCATGGAGGAGATGGGGGCTGTGCTTTGCAGATAATAACAGGCAGGGGAAGTTGTCAGGGAGCCTCGTGCTGACCAGAGGGGTTGGGATGAGGTCTCTGGGGAGCTCCTGGCTGGTGAGATGGTAGTTGGGCTGACCTGCCCTTTGGATCTCTGGTGCAAGCATGCCCTGCCACAGAGGGCATGTTTAACTGCAAACTGCTGAATTGGAAAAGGGGTAAAAAATCAATTCCTTGAGGATGTGTTACATCACCTTAGTGCAGGCACAGCATGGGGCTCATCCGACAGATGTTGGTTAGAAATGAGAGTGAGATAGGAGATAAGTGCCTTGGGCAGCACTTGAGCTGCATCTCTGCCACCCCCTTGTTTCCTGTTCTTTCTTTCACTCTCTTGTTATTTAAAGTGCATAAAATAGAGATCAGTCTCTCAGTGTTGTATTAGCAGTTGTATTAGCAGCTCCTTTCCTGAGCAGGGCTGACAGTAGCATCTTTATGCCCACACTCCCGTGCTGGTTTTCTCCGGGACATGGCATGATCTCTGTCAAAAGGCTGTGGGGTTGCAGTGTTTCCTGAGTTCCCTTCTTATCAACCACCTTTATAACAGATGTGGCAAAGGCTCTTGCTGACCACCAAGAGAGCCAGTCATCCAGTGTTGCTTCTTATGATGGTGTTTAAACCTTGCAAAAGGGTGAGAGGGTTGCAGCTGCTGCCAAGCACAGGAGCCAGGTTTGTAGTGGGTTTTACATTGTACTCTCCAGGTGTTCACGGGAACCTGAAATGAATTTGAGGCCTCTGGAAGGGAAAACCTCCCCCACTATGAATTGGCCCCATTGCCTTGCAGGGGGTGGTTTGGTCCCTCCTTTAGTGTCCTGCCTTTGCTGCTCACACCCAGAGCATTAAAGAGTCAGGGCTCCAGCTGTGAGTTCTAAACCTATACAACTGTGAGGTGCGTGGAAAACTTGAGCAGAACCATGACCAAACCTATATTTTTGTCCTATTTCAATGAATGGAGGAAGAAATGAATAACACCCCTGGTTTTCAAAATCATTAAAGAGGGGGAAAAAAGCCCACCAACACCCAAAACCCTTCCAGCCCCACCAGTCATGAAGATGGTGTTGAGGCTTCACATCCCTGGGAGCAGACAGGACCATGGCTTGGAGCCGAGCACAGGAACAGTCCTGGCTGTGATGAACCAAGACTGCTTCTGTGAAAGTGAGCAGTGAAATGATATTTCCACTGTGGTGTTGAAAACTGGCTCTGTGCAGAGTCTCTTTCCTCTAGGAAGACGGGGATTTTCAAGACCTATGTAAGCAGCCATGGGGCTTAACCTCAAGCAAGCTGAGCTGTGGTGGTACAGCCACCTCTAGCCCTGGCAGGAGCTCTGCTAATCCATGCACAGTGGATTCCTGGCTCTCCTCTTCTGGGCCTGGTACTGAGACAGCAGAGTGGTTTCAATGAGAGCACATAAGTAAAAATTGGGGGGTTTTAACTTTTAAAAATTAGTGGCAGACTATGGCTGTTCAGGTTGCTATTTTAACTACTCCAGATGTCAAGCATGGCTCAGCCAAGATCAATGCATAATCCAAAGGAAATACTATTAATTTCAAAGGAATGTGGTTAATATTTAAATATTTTGGATCTTTTTAATATGTAGACAGTGGTAGTGGTCTAACTGGGCTTATTAACTCTGCTTTTGGAGTGGTAATTCTATTAACATGAATTAATGTCTATTAAAATTATTGATTTTAATTTATTTTAACATGCAGGCCTGTAACAATATTGGTTATTTCAGACAGTCTCTGAAGCTGTACCGAGTCAGGAGCTGTTGGTGTAAGGCCTAATCCCACAAGCTTTTATCATTCCAGTTCTTATTTAAGTCCTGACTTCGCTCCAAGCCTGCAGAGCAGCTCCCGCTGACTCCAGCAGCAGTTGGATTGAGCCTGCCCTGGTCCTGCTTCATCCAGTCCCAGTGGCTTCAGCTTCATCTTCACAGAGGCTTTGCTGCTCTGTGCATGGCCAAGGTAGATTTAATCCTTGGAGCACAACAGTAGCCACTGAAATATCCCCTTTGTTCTACCTCCCCATCACAGGGGGAACCAACCTGGGCTCTTATATGCAGCAGCAGTGAGTGGGTTGGACTTGGTTTATATATGAAATTCTATTTCTAAATTAAGCCCAGGTAGGCCAATTTCCCCACTCCTCTGACTTTTTGTGCCCATTAAATGTATAAAGCGCCTATAAGGCAAAGGGTTTGTAATGAGGAACAGTCTTCTTTAATGTTTTGTTAAAGGTATGGAAAACCTTGAGAAAAAAGTTGTTTCCTTTAAATCAGATTGAAGAACAACTTAAAATAACAGTTGGAGAATGAGCTGCATTTTACAGAACTAGAAATGGACCCGATTTTCAACAAAACAAAAAGTTCATAACTCATCATTTTCTTAACAAAATATCTGTTTTCAATAGCTGTTGAAATATTATGCTTTTAGAGGTCACACATTCTTAGTGAAAGACGTATCTTCTTTTGGTTAGAAATATTTTTAAAGACAAATGATTCCTGTTTAAAAAAAGAAAAATACTGTTTTAAATCACTGGTGAAATTCCAGAAAAGTTGCACAAGAAAAAAATTATATTAGCACAAATAGGTTGTTTGTTTTTTTTTAAGTAGGCACTCAGAAAAAAACCTCCAACCCAAAATGCCAAAGATTTCAGTCTGCGTCAGAGAACACTCTCAATAAAAGGAAACCTTCGATTCCTTTGTCTGAAGAAACCTCGCCCTTTATTCGTGTCTAAGAGAAATGGTTCTAGTTACTGAGAGAATGTTTGCCTTGCACAAAAAAAATGTTTGTGTGGGAGATGTTTTACATTTAAGTGACGCCAGAGAGCCAAAATGTGGAGCTGTATATTGGCAGTAATGACCACAGGCTGATGTAGCTGGAAAAATTCAGCTGAAAGCCTTTGGGGAAAGGGGAGGATTTCCCTTCCCTCTCCAGGCAAGTGAGGATTTCTGGATAAGGCCAGGCTCTTTCTGTGTGGGAAAAGTCCAGGCAGTGCTGTGTCAGCCCGTATGAATGTGTGGCACAAGGGCCATGAGTGTGGCCGGGGTACTGGTACCCTGATGCCATCGCCCTGGCTGAGGGCACATCTGGGCTGCACATCTGGGGCCGTGAACACCTGCCCATCTGTGGGCTCTGTGCTATTTCTGCCTACATGCACTAGATGGCATTGCCAACTCAGCTACAGGGAGTGTGGTCTCTGAGTGGGCTCCAGTGGGCAGTGGGTGAGGAATCACCCTGGACACAGCCCTGGACACACTGGCACTGCCACTGGCTCCAGCAGCATCCTGGGTAGTGCTTGGTGAGGGCTGGAGGCCCTCAGACACCATTTGTGTGGATCCAAGCTCTTGCACACTGTGTATCAGCAGTTCTGTTGATGATAATCTGTGTTTTTTTACTTTTTATATGTAAGGTTCTGGTGTACTGGGGAGAGTGTGATACAACTGCTGTGTCTGACATGGGCAAGCTCCAGGGTGCTGGTGCCTGGGCATCCCAGAGCTGCTGTCACAGCAGGTGTGACTAGGGCCCAGGTTGTGCTCATCCTTAGCAGCTGAGATCCAGCCTGGGGTCCTGCTTTTGGGCGCTGGCTGAGGACTCAGCAAAAAATTGTCTTTGGTGCTGCCAACAACTCCTACAGGTGAGGTGGACAAATATGAGAAAGGCCAGGTCAGTGGGATATTAAGGAGAAGAGTGAACACCAGAGACATCAGGAGTTCAGCAGCACATCTCTGTTCCCTGTTCAGGCTGTTTATTCACTTTTGTCGTGTCCAACAAGAGCCTTGCACCCATCTTCCCTGTCCCATTTCTCACCTGGGAATCTATGCTGTGCTGAGATCAGTAACACTGAAGCTGAACAGAAAGCTGTGGGAAAAGGGTGCACCTGAGGTGTTGTGACCTTGTTCCTTGTGTACAGCAGCTGGCACTGATTGCCTGAAAATCATACCAGAAATGGAGGAATTGTAATCCTGTGAGTCTTCTTAAACTGTCATTTTCTCCTTGGACTATGAGCTTCTTTTTAAGGGCCAAAGGTACCTTGTGGGTTTTTTTATATCCCTATATCCATTTGCAGAGAGCAAACCAAGTCAATAAATTCAAGCAGGAATGCCTGGGTTGGATCTGCAGCACAATTGTATCCCTGACAGGGCTGCTTGGTGCCCCCTTGGGTATTTGTGCTCCAAGACTGTGAGTACCTCCTGCCCTGACAGTGTCAGCCCCAAGGTTTCACTTGGACAAATGTGTCATTGTTTGTATCCTGCCTTGCAGTTTCTCTTGAAAACTAAATCCTGAGTATCATTCAAGTAAAACAGTTCCTGCTTTCCCAGATGGCAGCCAGTGAGGAATATACTCCCCTTGAAATGTCTTCTGTCTCCAGCTTGTGTCCTCAGGCGAGTTGACGGCTTGTTTTTCATTTAGAGTTCCCCTTGATTGCCTGGGGTGTCCTTCAGGGCACTGGTTTGTGGCTGCCAACAGACCTAATGATCAACAAAAGTAGTATTTGTGTTTTGTTAGCATCTCAAAGTATCTGTGTGACTTTCCATGCTGCTCAGCTATGTGATCAGTAATGGCATTGCTGAAATGCTTGTGAAAAATGTTCAGGATAAATCTCCCTCTGGTTCCTACTGGAACCTTCTAAAAACTAGTGGTGTGGGAGACTTCATGATGCAACACTCCTCTGCAAACTTGCAGAGTACTTCTCTCTGCATGTAACTAAGAGTTTATTTGTGGGGAGAGCTGCTCACACCACTCTGGGCATTCAAGTTTCCATGGAGAAGGACCTGGCTGCCTTTCCTGCCCAGGAAATGCAAGGCTTGGAGCTGAACTGCTTTGGGAAAATGAAGCATTTGTGCTCAGTTGAGCTTCCCGAAAGGAGGACTTGACCCCGGGTGAGTTGTTTGGGCCATCACAGCACTGTCAATCAACAATTCTTGGTTTCATGCCTTGTCTTGTGTGAGACATTTTGTAGAATCTTTGGCAAGTCTCTCCTCTGTCTCTGTTACCCCCTCAGAGGAACAGATATAAAACATATCTGCAGCAAAGAACTAGGATAGCTGCAAAGTGCTTAGAAGTGCTGCTACAAGACTCTCCTCTCCCATTGACCCCCTGATTTACTGCCCTGCCCCCACTGCACTGGTGCCATGTGTTGTCATTTCTGATGGACTATAGAAATTCTCCTGTTAATGTGAGCCAACCATGTGTGCCATGTCTCATTCTTGGGATACTGAACAAACCCCAGAAATTTGGTGGTTCGTATTTCAATGCTGAGCTGAATTTAATTTTTGTTTCTCCTTTATGCAAACATATCAATCATCTTAGGATCAAAAAAAATCTGCCATCATAATGTATATATATTTGTTCCTGCCAGGCCTCTTGACTAACCTTAAATGCAACACACTCTTTGGTATTCCTGCAGGCCTGGGTGAAGTGACATATTGAGAGAACCGAACATCTGTACTAGGGAATTTGATGTGGACAGGAAACATGTATTTTTACTGCTCACATTGGGATGAAATCTCATTAGATTCATGTGATCTCAAACCAATTATGTTCCCTGTGCAAAATCCAGGCCTCCAGCAGTGCAGCCTGGGTCTTTAAGACAAAGAAAATAAACCCACAGTATCTGTAATGTTCTTCTTAATGGGATGAATTAGAAAGCGTATATATGGACACAATCCTAGAGACTGCTGTAAGCATAAGTGATTGGGGCAGGAGGGTAAGAGATTGTGTCAGTCTTCAGCTTTATTAAAGGAGCCAGTTATGTGCATGCATGACTTGGAATATCAGTCTCCAAACATTATGATTGCTACAGTCACTCTGAGTGGTGTTCATCTGCTAGGTAAATAAAAAGTGAGGTACTCGTATTTACAATTGAAATTGTGTGAGTATTCAGCTGGCTCTTGCTCTGCCAAGCTGGACTACTTTCATTGCTCATCAATGCAGTCAGCAGCTTTAGAAAATCTCTTGACAAGACTTGCAGCAGAGGTGGCAGGACCACATGGGACTTCATTTGGAAAAGCAGGTTAGAAACTCTGCTCAAAGATCTGACCCAAAGCTTCCTGTTTAATTCAGGCAATTCCCAGTAATGTCTTTCCCAGTCAGGGCCAACTGCTGTGCAGTGATACATCCTCCTACTTGAGTTGCTGCCACTGGCTCTAGCTCCAACTCTGCATCTCAGCCTCCAAGCACTCAGTGGCAGCCCAGGGAGGTCAGGGCAGCATTTACAGCTCCAGCTGCAGTGAGCTCCCAGTGCTACAGGACTTCCTGGAACCACAGACTGCTGATCCTTTCCAACTCAAAGAGCAGGAGATTGAGTATCAAAACATAAAATGCGTCATCTAGGTAACTCCTGCACGCTGTGTCATTGCTGTGTCTGTTTTCTTCTGTGCTGAGCAGTTTGCAATCGTCACATCTCCAAGCAATTCAGCCCACAATACTTCTGGGTGGATGTTGTGGTTTGTTTTTTTTTATTTCCAGTTCTAGGAGTACTTCCTTTGGTTCCATGGGACATGCCATTGGTGAAATCTGAAGTAATTGCTGCATTACTTGTGATTACAAACCAGGAATGACTCCAGTTCCTCAAAGCTGAACCCTTTCCTTGGTTATAAACTACCTTAGGTTGGTGCTCAGTCTGCATAAGAATATGGTAGGGCATGTTTGCAGGCACAGGCAATCACTAAGAGTAAAAAGCAATTCAGGTAGAGACTTAGAAACTTCTAGGATCTGAAATTGTGCCTCCTTACACCACTGTTCAGGAATAGTAGCACAGGCTCATTTATACTGATTTTTAGTGATACATTACATTTCTGCTGTTTTGAAAGGATGCATCCTTCTCAGATTATAAAAAAACCTTCATTGTCTTTGTTATGGAGGTGATTTTGTGTTGAGAGATGGTGTCCATATGCTACTAAACAACATGTTCCCCCCCCATCCTTCCCACCCTTAGAGGCAGAGTTTCTGAATGGAAGAGCTGGAATAGGTCTGTGCTGTTCTGGCACTAAAATTAAGGCAGAAAGAAATCTGACCACAAACCACCCCTTTTTGAAAAGGATATCCAAAAATTAAATAATAACTTCTAAATTATTCCAGTGACCAGCAAACTGCAAGTCCAGCTTGCAAACTAGCAATCAGATGCTCTTGATGCCATATGCCTGGAGAAGGTATTTCTTTTTTGTGGTTTTCACACGTATCAGTCTGATTAACTCTGTTGTAAGTGTGAGCCAGCTCCGTCTGAAGTTGGGGGCTAATGTTAGTGCTTTTATAACAGAACTAATAACTAAAAGTGTCTTTCAGAATGTGCTCAAGACATGATCTGTCTTTCAGTGTGTGAGCTCTATCTTGGAATTACACCTAAAGCCCTGCATTTTAGTATCTAGGTGAAGGTTTGATTATCTGGGAAGAAAGAAAAAAACTTTAAGCATATGGTACTGAACAGAAAATTTTATCTCTATGGATTTTGTTCATAACCTCCTTTTGGAACTTAACAGAAAATTAGATCTCTGCCACCGAATTCTTAAAGGCATTAGAAAACACTATGGAATAGATCTTACCTTCCATCAAATTCCACTCTAGTGACTTTTAAAGAATGCAGCTGTTTCACTCATTTTGAATTCTTTCAGACTTTTCCATAGGGGATATTTCTGGGTTTGCAAACAGTTTCCCATCAACTCGGTGAGGAGGGGAAGGGGGGAAAAAAAAAAAAAAGAAAGGCATTTTGTCTTGAGGAAAATCTTGTGTGCTCAGCTGGAGCCTTTCCTGCAAAGTTGCTCTCCCAAGGCCCAGGGAGCTGCTGGAAGTTCCCATGGCTGCTCCTCTGCTCTGAGCACTGGAGGCTCAGGGATGCTCTCCCTGGATGCAGATAATATGGTTTTGTTGTGCCACATGTGCAGGAATAATGAGGGTGCATTCCCAGGGCTAAAGCCCCCAGGGACTTTAGCCAGCAAACCTCCTCCATGACCCAAAATCACCATGTGTAAAAAAGAAAAAACAAAAATTGACAGAATATTGTAAGGATTATTTTGAGCATTTATTTGGCTGATGGTGTCTTTCCAGCCAAGGAAATGCCCTTTGGCTAAATTTCAATGCCCCTGCTGTGGGTGATGAACAAATGTCCCTTCTCTGTGACTGCCTGACAGGTATGCTTTGCTTTGAACTGACCTTTTGGGCTGAAGTTTTGACATGATTAGTCTTAACCCAAAAGATTATTATTGAAAGATTGAGTCCAAATTCTACCAAATTACTTGGGTGAGGGAGAAAGACTAATGCTCTGGAAGGCTTGCAGCTGGGACCATCAGGAACATCAGGCACCAGTCACTAGCCTGAAAGCCCAGCCAGACTGGGAGTGTGGCCAGGATGTTTTGCATTTCCTCCATTTCTACCCAGGTGCCTTGTGTTTTGGCTCCACCAAAGGATCACAGCACACTGTGTGAGTTTGGCAGCTCATGGTATTCAGCTGGGGAGGAGTGGAAATAGGCTCTAGTGGCAAAGGTGTGAAGACAAGGGGTATTTCCTTGTCCTTTTATAAAATAGCTGTGTGTAATGCTGACTATGAAGTTAAAATGAAAGGTGGCTTGTGCTATGGGTTTGGTTTTTCCCCCTCCTTTAAATAATCTATACATAGGGATGAAGGAGTGAGAGAGAAGGGGGAGCTTTTGGCTGGTGGCTTTGGGCAAATAGAAGATTGACCCAGCAGCATTCCTTGCAGGTCAGGGGAGTTATATGGAAGCAAAACCAAATTATTAAAACAAAAATAGATGTGAAGGAGAATCATATTTCTTGAAGGGTTTTGCTTCTTTTGGGTGTGGTGATGTCTCTTGGCTGGGTGTTGGGCTGAGCTCACCACCGGGCGGTCACCGTGCATCCCGCCAGGACCACGTACCCCACTTTGTTCCCAGCATATGGGGTGGAACAGTTTATTTAACCAGATAACTTAGAGCCCTGGAGGACTCCAGGCTGCTATTTATCTTTCAGAGTGTCAGTGTTACATACTGTACTGTATTCCTTTCTTTTATCTGGGATCTTTTTATTTAATAAGCACTAAGCAGGCATACATGCTTTCCAGCTTCCCTCTCACAAATACCACAGAGATTTGGACTTGCAGGCAAGATAAAGGGCAAACTAAAGCTTTGGGAAATGGTGAGCCTTTGCCTGCAATGCCCTGGTGCAGATGCAGTGGGATTTAATTCTCTGGTCTGGGGAGCAGATTCTTGCAACATGGGGATGTTGGAAAACACAGCTCTGAATATTGCCAAGCTCCTTGAGGAGCTGTAGTCATGTATTTTCTTGTCAGTGATTCTCATGCTGCCCCAGCTGTGCTCTGGTTTTATTTCCATCTCATGTTGGGAGCATTCACAGTTTAGGCCTGAAAAAATGGGTGTTAAATGCAATGCTGGATCAGTGACTCACAGATCTGGAAACATGTGGGTGTCTTCTGTTTCCCAAAGCACCCAGTGAGAACCAGACTCCCTACAGGGTGCCCAGCTCCTGGTGCTCTTCACTGCAGTGGGGACAAACTTCTACACTCTACCCACTGTATGTACAGCAGCTCTGCATGCACATAGGATTCAGAGACCAGCCTTAACTCCATGAATATAGTGTGTTGCCTCCTCATGTGTCCAAGGAATGGACTTGGAGTTTTCATTTGGTTTCATAAGAAAACAGTGCTTAGGTAAA
This sequence comes from Neodrepanis coruscans, assembly GCA_013400695.1. Lineage (NCBI taxonomy): Eukaryota > Metazoa > Chordata > Aves > Passeriformes > Philepittidae > Neodrepanis > Neodrepanis coruscans. The sequence continues at coordinate 69,272 of VYZS01027601.1, read as the reverse complement.
AAAATTAAGTATTTTTAGCTCAATTGCTTGATTCCAGCCCTGTTTGATATAGGGGTTGGTATCCCAAAGAGATCAGACTTTTTTAATTTCATAAAAGCAAGTAGCAAAATGATGAAGAAGGACCCAAGTTGGTCCCTTTGGGGAGAAGGTCATGGTATGGGTCTCTACCTCAGTTGTCTTCAGAAAACCCACAAGTGAAAGCTGCAGAAAACTGGGTTTCCTAAGTTTAACTGTTCACAGGTCTACTTGTTTTTCTTGTACATGTGCCTGCAAACAGACCTTACATCTATCTTTCTCTCTCCATTTCACACGTTTTCACCTCATCTTGAAAATGGAATGTGTTGCAGGCAAGAACTCTGAGCCACAAAGGGACTGACCTGAGGGTAAATAAATGACAGCAAGAGGAAAGCTGAAGGGATAGCTGAAGGAAAACCTTAGATGAAGTCTAAACATCAGCATGGAAGTGCAGTACATACTCAGACAGGGAGCAGGGGTAATGTTGAGGCATATTTGGGACTCAGTTGTCTCTGAGCTATTTAGTACCTTATGAGATGGCACAGAAAGACTGTTAACAATGAATCTGCTGCCATTCAGGGCAGCCTTGAGTCATTGTGGTTTAAAAAATAAATTATCATATAAATAGCTGCTTAGAAATCTCAGCCCGAAGACCACAAAATCTCACCAGTGCATAGCTTTTTTGGCTTATGTAGCACCATGTCTACTTGTGGAATATTTTGGCTGTGTGTTGCAAAACCGCTTCCTATTTTAAAAAGAATGTCATAGGAAAAGAATAAAGTCTATTGTCAGTGACAACTGCTGGTGGTTTCCTAGTGCCTCTCATTCCAGGAGGCTGGCCATATCCTAACTGGATTTTGCACCCTGTCTTTTCTGAACCCACCCAAGACGCTGCTACCTTGTGGAGACTCCCTTCTGCCCTGGCCACCCGAAGGTTTGGTTTAACACATTTTCTGGGTAGTTTTTGTAAGGATCAGTGGGTTTCCAGGGGAGAGTATGGTGATCAAGATAACAGTTGTGCTCCTGCAGTTGGAAATACCACTGGGATTTTCTTTCTCAAGCCTCCTGGTGACTGGCATCCAAAGCAAGGCTGAGTATGACCTGTTTTACTCTTGTGACTTGAAAATGTGAAAAGGTTCCAAGGACTCTGGTATAGGCCTCTGATCCTCTCCCAGCACTATGGATGGTTAGTAACTACATTTGCATTGACTTTAATGGGTGCAGGATCAGATACCAAGAGCAAAAATCCTCCTGAGAAAATTGTTTCAAGTGAACTCCAGACAGCTCAAACAGAACCCATCCTTGGGTTTTCCCACTACACTAGTTCTGGCCAATAAACTGCTTATTTATTTTACTTCTATTTGGTTTTGTTTGCTTTATTTGCTTATTTGTGACTTCCCTTTAGGAAAAAATAAAAGGACATGCTGGGAAGTACAGCAGTGCCACTCGAGGTTGTGGGATGGTGCATGTGGTAATGATCCTTTCAACAGTTTTTTTTCTCAGACATTGGGCAAAAGTTTGCAGTCCCAGCACAACATGTGAGAATGATGACTGTATCACAAAGACATTTTCCCAGCGTGGCTTAGCTGTGATATGAAAGAAGCTAATTTTCTCATGAGAGGGGAGTAAATCTGTGGAAGTGTTATTTTTCTAAAGTTTTATTTGAAAAGTACTAGTGTGACCTTTTCTTGATGTTGCTTTTTCTTTCTCTTTTTAATTTGTGAAAACCCTTGCAGGACTGTGATTAGCAAGATAATGAATACCATCTGCTTTTAATCAATTCCTTCCTTTTCTCCCAAAACCTCCTAACTTCTAATATTAATGGAAACAGATTTGAATACTGGAAGGGGCCACTCTGGAGAGTGCTTGGGTATTTACTAGGTGAAAAGTGAAATTGCACAGGTTTATTTCATGGGGTAGGGCATTTGACAGGTGCAATTTTTCTTCTAGATGTGTTGCATGCCTGTTTTATAAACCAAAATTCATACTGACACATTAGATTATAATTCTGTATTGGAAGGAAATTTTAAGAAGAGGAGATGACCTCTAGCATGAACTGGAGCTGCTACCCAAGTTCTTTCAAAGGGACAGTGCTTATTTACTGTCACAGTGATACACAGGGGGATAAATGTGTTTTACAGGTAAAGCTGGGAAGCAAAGGATGCTTCCTTGGAGGAAAGTGATGCCCATAACATTTTGAATGTAAACTCTCTGTTAGTTTTGCAGAATATCTAAGTGGGACTTACTAACACAGCTTTTCCTCAGTGCCTATGCATTCAGATCTACGTTGTATTATTTTATCTTGGAAGATGAAAAAATTTGAATTAATTTGCTGTCAAGCCTTGCTGCAGATCAAACTGTTTTTTCCCCCCTCCAGATAGGAATCAGTTTGATTTGTGCTTTTCTCTTAGGTTGGAATCAATCATCCTGCTCTGATTTGAATGACCGTTTTACCCCTCTAAAGGTTCGCATTAACAGGCATTCCTGAGATGTTTTCTTGATTGGGTTCAAGGCATTGTGTGTTCCCATCTGTCCTGGCTGATTACAAACCAGCTCTGCCAGCTAATGTTGGCTGGGAAACCTTTTCTTTCATACGTTGGTCCAAACTGGGTCCTGAGAAGAGGAATTGCTGTTTCTACCACAAACATTTGTGACAAGGTGGTCCTGGCAGGGAGTGCTGGAGTTCTGCTGCGCCTGCCATGGGATAGATGTTCAGTGCAGCCAGGCTGAAAGTGTCAGTGGTTGGAATGCCATGGGTGCTCTGTTCCAGAGACCTTAAACTCCAAAGAGATAAGACTAGTGTTGAGAAAGAGCTGAATGAGGATCCTTAAGAGCTTGGGATCTGCAACCAGGAATGATGCTGAGTGAAAACTCTGGGCCAGCAGAGCTGCTAGGCTGCTTGGGTTATCTGCCCATATGGTTCCTACAGGGAAGTTATATCACCATGATGTAAATGGCTTCTCTATGTAGATATTTTCTTTCCTTTTTGAAACTGTTGTTTGCCTTTTCACTGAAACCCTGGATATTCATTCTGCTTCATGCAATACTTATATTTTAGGCTGGGCATGGGCAAGTGTACACCTTTGAGCCTAGACAGGGATATCCCATCCAATGCCTCTCATCAACAACCATGGCCCCTGGATATTTCAAGGGGAATGGGCTTGTTTCCATCATAGAAGGCATTCTGGGCAGTGTTGCTATTGCTGAGGGATCCTGCATGCCTGTGTGAATGTCTGAATTAAACCAGGACTTTTACCATGAGAGAACATGACGTGTATAGATGCTTTGTCCTTGATCTGGCACGGGTTCAACCTGGGGTTCAACATTCCTGCCGGTTGCTTTTATCTTTGCAGGGCTGTTTGGTGAGAGCAGGGCAGTGGCATGTCCCAAGCACCCACGATCCTTGGGCTTGTGGGGTAAAGCACAGACAAAGCAACTTCTTTTCAGAAGCTGGCTGTAAACATCTTGAAACAAATTTCCAATGGAGAGCTTTTGACTTCACCAGCCTCTTTCCTAATCCCTTGTTTCTGGGCTTTTGGGGTGAGATGTCTGAAGTCGCACAAGGACATGCATGTAATACCACTGATTAGCCCACACAACTGCGGGAGCTAAAGCCTGGTGCTACCAAACAACACGCTCTTGTTCCCTTTCTCTCTTTACAGGGCAATGCTGGCGTAACATCTTACATTTCCCCAGGATGTGTAGCCTGAAGTGAGTGAGCGTGGGCTGGGCTGGAGCCAGGATGCCATCTGAGGCAGGGATGCAGATATTGCTGCAGTATTCTTACAGGTGCCTGATTGTGCTTATTCAAATAGGGGATGCTTTGTCATGTCTTGGAGAGCCTTCCTGAACAGGGGGACTGTATGAGCCAAACCTTCCTACTGGAGTCATTACTGAAAACTCCAGGGTGGATGGACTAGCAGGGAGAGTGACAGTTGATCCTGTTTGCCTCCAAGAGCATTCAGGTGCTTTTCCTGCTCCTTGGAATCGCTGAGAGGCTCTAATGATGGTTTGGACAGGGCACTTTTGGGCTGCCTTAGGAAAAGGCCACCTTCTGGCTTGTTGCTGAAAACCTGGATATGGAAACAGTGCGTGGTGAAGGCAAGATCACAAGCAGCAGAAGCTTCATATCCGATCTCTGCATCAAGGATATTCCCTGCACTTCCGATTGGCATCCGCCCATGCCAGCCAGCCTGCAACCTTGTGAAGGTGAGGCAAAAATAATAGTTCTCTTTGCAAGGCTGTTAAATGAAAGCAAGAGGTAAGGAATAGAAGGGAGGAAAAATGTGATTTGCCAAAAAGCCTGCATCTGGCATCTACAGATTGCTAAAGCGGGCAGGCAGAGGCAGCAGTGGCTAATGAAAGGATCCCTTACTCTTAGCAGCCTTTTCATGTGCACAGATTTATAAAGCCTCCCTCACCGCCCTGCTCCTCTGCAGCTCCAGTCAGGGTGGGTGTGGAGCTTGGACATTGTTCAAATTCTGTGTTTCTGGCCCCGCAGAGGCTGTTCTGGCTCACCGCGATGTCACCGCGCGGGAATGCGCTTCCCCTGTGCTGGGACATCTCTGGCCAACACCAGATACCCTTCCTTCCTGCCTGCTCCCATGGTGGGGATTATTGCTTTTGGCTTCTCCTGGCTTTGAAAGGCATCCAAAGAGCTCAGTTCTTGCAAGCTGAGAGCGGAGACAGAAAGCCTCTGCCTGCCTCACCTGTTTGTGGTTATTCAGCTCCCTCCCTTCACGCTTTGGCACAATAATGGCCTGAAAGTAAAACAAGAGGCAAGTTCTCCCCCCCGGCTCAGAGCACTGAATGAAACCCAGCCAGCAGGGCCTATTGAGACAGCATCGAGACAAATGTCAACTTTAACACAAAGAGGCTTAAATGACTGACACAGAAAGGAATAATCTCGGATCTGTTTTCCAGGCTGCTCCCCAGCATAGTTGTGCTGCAGACGGAGACAATTTTCAGTTCCCCAGGGAGATTGTATAGCCAAAAAAAGATACTTGGTGGTGATATGCTATAAGACTAGGTCATGAGAATGGATGTTTGGAATAATGACAGAATTCATTATAGACAAACTAAATTAACAGAGTGTCTTGAGAAACATGTGGGGAGGAAATTGCCACTGAAGCCCTGCAAAGTGTAGCTTTACTTCTCATTGTGCTGGGATCTCCAAAGGCCTCCATGAAACAGGACAGGGGGTTATAGGAGTCATTTCATGGCAACTCTCTGAATCGGTTGCCTTTTTGTTTGCAAGATGGCTATTGGCCTCTGAAACTTCTGGAAAAGAAAAATTAATTAAGATTCAAAAATAATAAGATTGAAGATTTAGTAGAAAAAATCAGCTTAGAGAAACTCAAGATGAACAACTGAATAAGAGAGGAAAGTAGAGGGGTTTTCATGCAATATTTATATTTATTCACACATATATATGTAACACCTATATGTATTTGCTTGAAAAGTAAAGAAAACTGTCACAAATTCAGAGCAGTGTTTGCTTGTGTCACGGTGCATGAAAAGCAGGAGGATGCTCTGCAAGTGTTTGTTAGCCTGGCATATGTCCTGTGCTAAGTAATGGCAAATGTGCTCCCAGATTTAATTAGTAAAGAATTAAAGGACTGAGATTCAATTAATGTGGAGGATAATGGAAATAGTCCTTTTTTTCAAAGAGATCTGCTTTTATTCTTTGTCTCCCCAATATCTGTGAATCAAGGTGATAGGGAGGCACGGTGCATTTTGAAAGATGTGTAGCTTGATATTTCAGGAGGTCCAGGTGGTAGAACATGGCAAAGTGCTTACGAACAAACTAAATGAGTAACCTCAAAGAGGAGCTTGGTTAGGGTAGCTTCCCAGTAGCTTCCCTGGGTCAGCAAGAGAAGAGCTGGAGTTCAAAGAAAGTATTATTTTTTGTTTGTGGTTTTGGTGTTGAGGGGGAGGTGTTGTTAGTCTGGTTTGGTGTGGTTTATTGTTTTGTTTTGCTTTGATTTTTTTTTTTGTTTGTTTTTCTTCGAAGCCCTCTCAGAGTTGGAGGGGTTTGGGTCTTGGTCCATTGGGAATGAAAAGGTATAATGTACCTCTCTCCAGATATACAGTATCTGTCTGTCTGTCTATGTATGTATGTATCTATCTATCTATCTAATCTATCTTTATTTGTAAATTTTTGGCACTTCAACTTCTCTTTAGCCCAGATCTTTGGGGAAGGCTGTGCCTTCTCCTGGGTGGTTTGGGGAGTGGGGCTGGGGGGATGAGACAATGCACTAACCCCAGGTTTTCTGTCTGTGGTTAAAAGGATTTGCCCTTGCAGCTAGCTCTGATATGGTGTGGAAAAGGAAAGGGACAGGGAAGCTCAGAAGAGCTGACAGGGGCAGAAAAAGGGTGTGAAATTCATACTATCTGGTGTGTCTCCTTTGATGTGTCACGCAGAGATTGTGCAGGCGCTCAGACGGGAAGGGGTTAATGCGTTTCTCAGTAACCATTGAAATGGGGACTGTTATGGTCTATTTAGGCAATGATCTGTTACAATATCAATGGCATTTTCGATGGCAGTGTCTCCTATTCTTCTATTGAAATCACAATAGCTTTGGAAGTTCACGGCCATGGCAGTCTCAGGGACAGATTTCTGTTCATTTTTCTTTGTTGTGAAGATTTTTCTTTTTTTTTTTTTAAAGTAAATTAACTCACACAAATGCGAAAGAAGCTTCAAGTGTGTGACCTTTAGACAAAAGCTTNGGGATGAGACAATGCACTAACCCCAGGTTTTCTGTCTGTGGTTAAAAGGATTTGCCCTTGCAGCTAGCTCTGATATGGTGTGGAAAAGGAAAGGGACAGGGAAGCTCAGAAGAGCTGACAGGGGCAGAAAAAGGGTGTGAAATTCATACTATCTGGTGTGTCTCCTTTGATGTGTCACGCAGAGATTGTGCAGGCGCTCAGACGGGAAGGGGTTAATGCGTTTCTCAGTAACCATTGAAATGGGGACTGTTATGGTCTATTTAGGCAATGATCTGTTACAATATCAATGGCATTTTCGATGGCAGTGTCTCCTATTCTTCTATTGAAATCACAATAGCTTTGGAAGTTCACGGCCATGGCAGTCTCAGGGACAGATTTCTGTTCATTTTTCTTTGTTGTGAAGATTTTTCTTTTTTTTTTTTAAAGTAAATTAACTCACACAAATGCGAAAGAAGCTTCAAGTGTGTGACCTTTAGACAAAAGCTTCAGATTTGTCATTCTCTCTCCTTAACTTATGCCTCCGCTCTCAGCAATGCCCCGATACAATATCTAACCCAGCTTGGGCTACCTGGCCACAAATAGCTGGGCAAGGCTGGAGTGACAACGTGAAATCTCCATTTCTATGCTGTTGTCAGCTTCTAACACTTAGGGAAAAAAGTCAAAGTTGGGGAGAGGTTTTAGCTGCCTGCCTCCCATGCATTTAGATATAAAGGGAGCCTCCTGTCTTGGCCCCTCTCTGCTTCTTTAGAAACCAGGGGCTAATGCAGTCCCCGGGACTGTCTGGAGAGGTTACTCGCCCAGCCTTCACTTTGATGATTGATGACAGTGGAGAAACTAATGATATTTTATTCACCTGTCAAAAAAATTACTTGCCCTGGCAAGGCAAGGCTAGCACGGCAGAATTTTAACGCTGCTCTTTTGACAAAAAGGCAGTTATCCCATTTTCCCTAATATATTATCTCAAAGGAAAAAGTGCCATCCTGCCGAGCCCATTGCTCCGGGATGCTGGCCAGGGGGATCTCTTGCACCTACAAAGTGCCTTGAACTTTGGGAGCATGAAAAGGGCTTTGCAAAAGCATTCCCAGGGTGTCCTGGTGCCTCTGCCCCCCAGTGCATGGGCAAGCAAAAATCACCAGGGTCAGTGGGTGTTTTGAAGTATCCGCCCAAAGAAGGTAAAGTATCCTTAGATCAAGACCCCCCCCAGTAACCAGTTGTGCCTTAAATATTGTGAGTTTGAATTGCCACAACAGACAACTTACTTGTTTTGCCCCACTTGGGTGATCTGTTTTTATTCTGTGTGTGTTTGTTCTTCTTGATTCCATGTTATTATTCTCATTTATTTCTTGTTAAGGAGCAAACTAAATCTAAATGTTACCTGTTCCTGCAGCTGCCTGTAAAATGGCTCTTCCTAGAGCAAATAAACTACGCATAATTGTTAGCAAAACTGTTAATTTCCCTGATTCCTCTTGGGTATAGCTGGCTGTAAAGCTGTGTCCAGCTGCACCAGCCAAGACCCCTCACCTGATTCTTTCTCATGGTTCAAAGTGAGTAAAATATATTGGAAATAAGTCCAGCAAAGTTCTGGGAGCCGTAAAGAGCTTGTTTTGTGCATCATTGATCACCAGGTTGCAGTTAGATGTTACTCTGTGCTATATCACAAGGCAGAGAGGAAATGGCCACCAGACACAACTTTTGTTCCAGTTCTGTGCTGCAGACAGGCAGGTGTGTCAGATAGTTGTGAGCTGACTACCAGTGAGTGCCAGATGAAATGAAACTTTCCAACATGCACAGAGCAAAATATTGCCTCTTGTGAAGGGAGCTGACTATGCCTCTGCTGCTCCCATGGATTGACTGTGAGGATCTCTCTGAACCTTCAGTCCTGTTTCTCCTCAGACAGAAATTGCAACAGTCCGAAGTCAATCCTCTCAGGGTCCCAATGCTTTTGCCAGGGGATGGTTGCATGGCAGAACACTCCTGGCTGTCTCTTGGCATGTGCTCCTGAGCTTTTAATCATCTGCAACATTGGCAAAATGTTTCCTCAAGGAGACAATTGATAAAGCGGATGAAAAGGGATATAAATGCCTGTGCAGGCTCAGACTTTGAAAAGCTGGATTCCCGCAGAACAGCTTAAAGTGCAGGGGTATGAAAAGTAAACATTTCATCTTAATGCCAGCGCAGGTAGAGTTGTTCAAATGGGATGCAAACTGCTCTCAGCAGCTGAACTAATCTGAAGTACCATTAAAATTCATAACAAAGAAATCCACAGCAAAAAAATTGGCTTCTTCTGACCTATTTCTGTGCTTGCTGTATCAGGGTGCTGCTGTGGTCCCCATGGACAAGGGGCCCCCACACGTGCAGACAGCAGGACCTAGAGATCCAGAGCACCTCTGTGCATGGGCTGGAAGGGGCTTCTCCTCCACTCCACTCACTGGGATGACATTTTAAGCTGTGCAGGGCAAAGCAGAGCTGCAACCTGGTGCCAGTGTGACCAGGTCTCCAAAAGAGTTCAAGTACAGCCAGGAAATGCAGTTCAGATATACTGTATTTGCTTGATGTGAGAGGGAAAAGCAGTACAAACTGCCACCCTATCCTGCAAGAGTGCTGCTGCCATGGTGTGTGCTGGGTTATTGCACTAGGGATGCTTCCAGGTGCAGGAGACTCCTTCAGGTCACTTTGCAATATATACCTCTGCCAGAGTTGTGAATAGAACAAGACATGAAATTGAGGCCTTAGGTGAAGTTTGAATATCACTTTTTTTTTTAACTTGTTTTTTTTCTTTATTTCTTTTTTTTTTTAATTAGATGACATGACTGTCACTTTGAGTTCAGGGTCTGGTTACAAGGACTTACCTCTATTTCACAGCAAGAAATTTGTCTTGACAGTAATCAATGCAGGTTATAAAAGAAAAGAAAACAAGAGAAACTTCAAGCATTTGCAATGTGAAGGCTTCAGTACTCTGTAATTTCAGCTCCTTCTCTTCCACCTGCATGGAGAATAAAAAAAAAAGTTCCTTTCTTTTGATATCTCCAATGCAATTATGGAGATAGAAATGAAACATGGAAATGAAAATTGGTGTGTCTCAGGGATGCCAGACTTTGAGCACAGAGCCTTCACAGAAAGCATGCAAGCTCCCTCTCTTGAAAACCTCATATGGCTTTTTAAGATTCTGCCCTGGTGTGATAATTACCATGTTGCTGCTATTGCCCCCTGTAAAATCACAATGCCATGATTTATTTTCACTGTTTCCACAGGAAATGTTGACATTTTGGCAGAAACTTGAAAATCCAGCTGTTTTGCTTCAGAGGAGCAGCAAGTAGGCAACTGGGAGTTTGGACACGTCCCCCCACCTCATGCTGAGAATTCCCGTGAGATCTAAGTGCTGGGGTTTGTGAAACAGCCCACTTCACTTTGCAGAAGTTTGGTTTTTCAGCAAGAAACATCTACACATTTTTACCCCATAAGACAGACCTTTCTCATGGGGTACAACAGCAGCACACCTGCCTGTGAAGCTGTATCTGCCTTACCAAGGGGCTGAGGGACAGGTGAGCACTTCCAACCCTGACCTCCAAAAGTCCCTTCTAGGTGTGTGCTGGTGGACACCACCAACCTTCTTTAATGAACAAAAAGCACTGAGAAGTCGATGACGCCTTCGTAGTGGCTGTTGTGTTTTTAGTTCTTTTTCAGATGAGGTGGGGGTTTGTAGCATTCTTCATAACCTGTGGAAAGTTCAGTGAAAACTGAATTACTGAGCAAGTAACCTGCCCCATAGCCCTGGGGAAGAGTCACTGGAATACCACCAGATCGATTTGGAGGCTGTGGGTTTGCCCATACCTTTCCCCGAGCTATGACTTTACATTGCCACTAAGTGGCAGCCGAGTAAAAAATATGGTAAAATGAAACTTTCCTGAATAAATATTTCAGTTAATGTCAATGCAAGGCACAGAATCGAAAAGGAAAATTTCTAAGCTCTTGTTCCTCAGCCCGGAACGCCCTTCTGTTTATCGCAGGTTTATTAAACCCTGGGAGAAGACAGAGATACAAATATTGTAGGAATACATACAGTTTTTTTCATAGTACAGTTTGACTCCGTAAATGGATGCACTGGGGACAATTATGTTGAACAATTCTTGAACAATGCCTCCTGACTTGCCCAGTGTGATAGTCAACATTCACAGAAATCATCCAAAAAAGATCTGGGGAATCATTAAGTAGCATAAAAGTGTGCACAGTGGGAATAAGGGCAGGGAATCAGGCTGGTAGTGTTCCCTACCCCCAGGAACTAAGAACGATGCCATCAGCAAGCAAACTCAAGCTTCCCCACAAAGCCAGCCCCTGGGTAACGTTTGGCTCTGATGCATTATTAACCATTTTAATTTTTAAGTGGTTTGAAAGATACTCAGGTAGAGCCTCCTGCAAGCAAGGCAGAACTAGGTCAGACACTGGGTGCGTTGGCTTTAATTAGCACGTGTGCAGATTTTTTAACCTTTTGTGAAATTCGGGGACCTCTGGTACCTGCTCTGCTCTGCTCTGGAGCTAAAGCAGAGATGACCTCTTCAGGGAGAAACGGTAATTGGAAGTGTCAGTTATCTGAAACTTTTATCCGAAAAGACAGGATCCTGGGCACTGTGCCAAGGTTCTTACATTTCGAATATTTTAAAATATTTGAAGGAAGTAGCATGCATGGCATAAATTTTAATGTTCAAAGGACTCCTGAGATAACTTTTTTTCCAAGCGTAAAGCAAATAGTAGAAAGGGAAGATAACTATCTCAAAGTCATCTAAAAATGCCGGGGGGGTTCTGTCTCAGCCACTGACAAAATCTGATGGTGTTGATCTGCTGAATTTTGACCAAGGCCAGCACAAATTCAGTGTTGCAATTGCTGGTTCTGCATATAGTTTTTCTGCTCCACACTTAAACTGTGCTTAAGTCATGCAACATAACTCTTGATGTCACGGAGGCAGCCCTCAGTTATCCCCACTGTGAGGATTCTGGAGATGATGCAGTGCAGCTGACAGCAGTGTGGGTGGAAGATCTCTGGGATACAGCAATGTCAGCCCTGATGGGCCTATGGTGAGTCAGAGCCATGAACTTAAGTGTGGGGTGGGTTGGGATCTCCCCTTGGGCAGGATTTCTTGGAGTAGTCTTGAGCATTCCCATATTTGATGTGATTTTCCGCTTTCCCAGAGCACCTTTGTGTGGAAAGTCCCCTGGGGAGGTGGCACCATCAACCACGCTTTGCTTTTCTCTGGGACCTGTGCTGGCCCAGAGCCTTTCTGAGGCTTGTTTTCCCTCTTCTTTTCCCCTTACAGGGCTGAGCTCACTCCCTGGGATGTCTCACCGCCTCCAGATGCTGGTCTACAGGGTACACTTGGAGCAGGAGGTAACCCCTTCCTGGTGGACCTTAAACACTCTTTGTGGGGTCAATACTCTTTCAGCAGGCACCTCCCTCTCCTTCTCACCACTACCACTGCACCTTGTTTCCCTGGAGTAAGTTAAACATAAGCTGAGGTTCTGCCAGGGCACTGCCCCATATGACCTAATTACTACAAACAGTCCCAAAGGGGCCAGGCTCTTCAAACTCTACCCAGACTGCTATTTCCTAGTATTTTCACCATTATTAACTCTTTGGAGGTGCAGGGGGAAAAACCCAAACATTAACCTTGCTTCAAAATGTGATGGTTTTAAAAAAATTAAATAATACAACACAAAAGCTTGGCTGAATGTGCAAGATGTGCCCAGGCGTGTGAGCCTGGCTCCCCCACGGGGGATCAGAAAGCTGTGAGATTTGGATTGCTGTTTTCTCTAGAAGCTGAATGTTTCCAGCACAAACTTGTGCTGCTTCCAGCCTGCCTGGGAGCAGTGGCAGTGCTTCTGGGATAGCCTTGGCATGGGTTTTGTCAGGGACTGGGATAGGTTGTAGCACATCCAGGTGCAGTGGGTGGTACCTGCTCCTCAAGGAGATGGTGCTGGCACCCTGGGAGTGGCTCCATGGAGGTCCCTGTGTGTGAGGTGGTTTGCAAAACCATGAGCCTTGGGTTCAAAGGACCAGGCAGGCAGTCAGGCAGCTGTGGGAACATTATCTGTGCTGTGCAGATGAGATGCTGCAGCGTGGTCAGAGCCAAGCACTGGATGAGGGTGGTATGGTGCTGGCAATGTGCTGCTGGGCAGCCTGTCCTGCCAAAATACCATCAGCTGGAGCTGCTTTTCCTCAAACCTGGTGTGTTTTCTTTATGGAGAACCAGGGCCCATTCCAAGTGGTGCTCCTGAGCATCTCTGCTTTCCTAAGGGCTTTTTCTCTCACCTAGGGTCTATGTTTACAGCAGCTTTTCCTAGTTCTGAGCAGAAACTCTGTAGAGCAGACTAATCTGTTTATTTCTGCTTACTCCTTTTCATGTGCTGATTCAGACATGGGGTTTCCTTTGTAGTTTATCTCAGGCTTCCATCCAGATTCAGTCAGGTGCTGGGTACCACTCCCCGTCAGTGTCACACCATGAAATAGGCAGAGGAAGCCCTGCTGAAAGGACCTGCATGCATCCAGAGAAACACAGAACTAGAGTTGTTCGGGATGTACTTTTGGAGTTGATGGCACCCCATCTCCAACCAGTTGTGCAGCCAGGATTTAGAGAGGAGAAAGGAGCTGGCTCAGGGGTAGATTGTCTTCAGTCTGTGACATTCCCTTAGTCCCCATTTTTCTTTTGAACACACCCCGGAAACAACGTGTTGTCCACAAATTCTCCTGTATTTTCAGGTTCCCACATTGCTGGATGTGTTAATTTCCATGAAAATCAAATTCTTGGCACACAGCAATTTGGGTCGTGTTTGAATTCTTCCACCTGATAACTCTGCCACCAGTTGCAAATGCAGATTATCAAGTGCTTTTCCTTAATAGACATCTCAGTAGAAATTAGTTACATATGAGCAAAAAACCTCTGTTCCAAGGGTGACACAATATATTTCTGACTGTTTTAACCTTGTCAGTGAAGTACCAAATGGACTGGCTGTTGAAAAGCCTACGGCACTATTCTTTGTTGCTGAATGCAGAAGGGGAAATTGCCTTCAGCTTTTAAATCTGCAAATTCTGCCTTTTGCTTGATGGTGAATAGAAATATTGCCGGATCTTCTTTAAACTCAGAGGTATTAAGGGCCATTTTTCCCAAGAGAGGAAGAGACATCTAACTTTGAATGTGTGATTAGCCCATTATCTTCAAAGGCAAGGAGCTGTAGCTGGAAGTTAGGTATATCCTGAGGTCTCTTGCTGAAGCAGACTGACAACAGAAGGAATATGAGGAGCTCATATGTGCTGTTCCCAGTGCTGAGACTTTGCTGTAAGCAGCTGGAGAAGTAGGTGCACACAGAGGCTGGTGCTGATTATCCTTTTCAGATACAAACTCAGGGATACTTGCCATTTAGAGGGGGTGAATGCTCAGACTCAGATCCTCCACTAGAAAATTTTGAGATGTTCTGCTGACCCCATTGCGTCTACATTGATATATTTCCAAGAAGGCCTGACCTCAAAGGCTTCCAGAGGTCTTTCAGGGAAGTACAACCTACTGATTTTTTACTTTTTTTAATCAACAGAGCATCAGCTTGTCTTTGCACCTTCATATTTATTTTCAGTGCACGTCTGGCAGCTAAATGGCACTAAATGTTGGGCTGTTACTTCACGCAATTGGATTGATTTATACGGGGTTGCAGTGGTCTCATTAGCAGCGAGATTTGTGTTTTCTGTTAATACTCAGGGTTAACTTTTGTGCACATGTGTCTGTAGGAGATTATAATGAGGAAATGTTGACAGGGAAGAACGACTTCTATAAACACAAATATATTGGAGAACTCTCAGAGATCACATCAGTTGGCAGCAATAGCTGATCCATCACATCAGGCAGAGCATTCCCTTGCTGAGGACAGTCCATGTTGCCCCAGTGACACCACCCCTTATGCCATACAGGTGCTCAGAGGTTTGCTGTTGCACTAAGACATGACAGGGCTGAGGAATGGTGAGTATTCACCTGTGTCTAATGGTGCTGACAGCACAAGGCCAAGAAGCTCATGCCCAGGAAATGAAGTCTGAACATATATACTATAATTAATGCCTGGTCTTCAGCTGATCTTTTACTCCCACAAGTACTAAATGTGAGTGGTTTGGGTACCACCAGGGTCCCAAGGCCAGCTCTAACCCGCCTGACCTTTCACCTTGCTAATGTATTCCCATGTTGCAGGATAGGCAGCAGGGAGAGGAATGTGCCATGGCATGTGGGCATTTATTTGCGGGGACTAGGCAAAGATTGAGGGCAGAGAGTTACTTCGTAATTCACATCTCCAGAACTGGTTCAAACAAGAGAAGTTTACTTCTGGAGGTTTTTAGGATGCAGTTGCACTGCTTGTGCTGCTCCCATATGTCTTTGTTTTTGCTTTTGCAAGTTGGATTTACAGATCTCCTTTCTCATTAAAAGTGGTGGTGATTTTAAGCCTGGGAATCCTTGATGAATTTCAGATTGAATACTTTGAGTCTTGTATTAATGCAGGCTAGCTGCAAATAAAGGAGGAAACCATTAAGCATGTGGTGTGCCTCATAAATATTCTATAACACAAAAGTGTTAATGTAATGATGAGAAAGGAAAGACAAAGGTGTCAGAGTCAGGAGATGCTGAATGCTGAAAGCCAACTCTGATCACCTCTAAGTTTTGAATTAACTGCCCTTCAGATGAAAAGGGCCCTGCTGGACTCCTCAGGGAGCACTGTGAGCAGTGCACATTTATCTTTTTTTTTTTTTCTGATGAAATTCTGGAATCTCATGCAATTTTTTTTTTTTGAACCAGCCAAATTTGAGTGAAATAGTTAATCAAATGTAACGCTGAAAACCAAGTCATTGGGATGTAACTAATGATAGCTTCAGTGAAGCTGTGCTCATCTACTGACCACATGTTTGTTCTTTGATGCACCACTGTGTAACTGAAGCTCCTGTTTATCATGTATCAAGCAAGAATGAGACAGCATGCTCTGCAACCACTTAAGGTACGTGGGAAGCCATGGTGTAACACAGCAAAGTCTGTGCCTCCGTGTCTGCTTCGTGTGTTTGTACTGAGACCGTTAAAAATTATGAGAGTTACATTAGAATCAAACTGATGCATTTGCCTCGAAGTCTAAAAACACTGAACTGAGCGTGTGGAGCATTCAAAGCAACTAGAGAAATGCAGTATATTGCTGAGGTGTGGATCCCCACTGCCAGCTACAGAGAAAAATGTTCTGGCTGGATTTTAATAGGCACATCCATTACTTGTGCAGCTATGCACGCCGAGCAAACCCACGCCCAGCAAACCCACACCCACGGAGAGCCCTGCAGTACCAGGCACATCCATATGGTTCAGCCCGCAAACTTCCCTGTATCCATCACTCCCTGTATCACCCTGCTGAAGCAATGCTGTGCTCCCCACCCCGTGCACACTGCTTTCCAAGTGTTTTCCTGCTGTGGGTTGCTCCTGGTGAACAAGCTGGCTCCTGATGCTCATCTCCTCCCTCCTGTACAGTCTGTCAACCTAAGTTGTCTCCTTGCTGCTCCTGGCTGCTGGTACAGCACTCACTCTTAGCAAGGCAAGGAAGTATTTGTGGGTATTTCCAAAATCTCTAATGATGGAGGCAGGTTTGGCAAGCAGCTCCTGCCTGTTGAGGTCTTTCTTGAGCTGGCAAGCACCACAGGCCAGAGAATTTGACCAGTCAGGAGGGCAGGTGGCACAGACTGAGTGTCTGGCTGTGAGACTCACAGTTTTTATCAGTTTGCTTCAGCTCCTAGGTCTGAGCAGCACAAGAGGTGGGTTCTGGGCTGGGGCATGCAGATGCCACTCAAAGACTCCCCAGGTTTCCCAGCAGCAATGTTGCTTGGTCCCAGGTAGAGATCCTAGAATCCTAGAATTGTTTGTGTTAGTTCCAACCTCCCTACCAGGGGCAGGGACACCTCTCTGATCACCCAGGCAGGGTGCTGCGGAGTTTTGCAGGGAGTTGAACAACAGTGTGCACCAGAGAATATTTTCAGTTTGGTTTCAGATCCAAGGGGGGTGGCTGGGTGTCTCTGTAAAGCCAGATGTTTGAACTGCTGTCTTGGTTGAATGAGCTGCTGATACCAGATTGGTTGAAGGAGACCATGAAAGATCATGTCATGTTATACTATAGATAATCTGAGACCTAAATCATATAAGAGATCTGGCAGCAAACCAGTGATAACTTAGTGCATTGGATCAGCTTGATTTTGGGTCCAGTGGGGCCAAAGTGGGTGGGGTTTTCTGCCAAACAGCTCTATAGGGAGTTGCTTATCCTGGGCAATGGGGTCTCCTTGGTTTGGAGCTTTTGTCAAGGACAGAGATGTAAATGGCAAAGTCCACAGGCATGAGGGCAAGTGTAGGCAGCTGTGCCTTAAACTGCCTCTCCAGAGCCATCCCATGGAACTGCAGTGTGGTTTTATCCCTGTATCAGGTTTGCAAGGGGAACCAAAATACTCTGCAGTTTGCAATCCTCATGACATTTTGTAAAACTCATCTTTCAGACAAGAAGAGGAAGTTCTGTCTCTCTGAGTCAATGAGGAAAAATTTGGAATATCCATAAAAAATCCCAGGAAAGTTATTTTTCCCTGCTCTCTATACATTAAGGGTGCCCTATAGCTCTGTATGTGCCTGTGGTGGATTGTCCTGGTTTCCTTGTACTGTCTCAGCATCACTGGACACCCTGATGGAGTTGTGGGGATGTTTGCTGAGGGGCTAGTGTGCTTAGCACCAAGATCTGTTGAAACATTAGTCTCATTAGAGGAAGAGTGAGAGGTTGTAAGTGATATGTCTGGTTATGGTCTGATTCTGGCTGGACAGGCTTCCCACATACAGTGACAGGTAATGTTTTATGGATGTTGACTCATGTGTACTTAGCAGGCGCATGACATTTACCCTGACCTTGCAGGGAAGTGACCCTTTGCAGAAGATGTCATTGAATTAGGCAGAAGCAGGTGGTCTTTCAGTCACTTACACAGCAGAGATGCCACCTCTCTCCAGCAGTTTTTTCTGCAATAAATATTTCTGTCCACAAGGCAAGCAAAACCTGTTTTTTTTCTGCTTTTCATTTTGTTGCCATCCCTCTATGGCTTTTGAAGGTGCTCCCCCTTGCTGGATTTGAGACTTTCTTGTTTTCAAATGTCTCAAGGCTATTGAGAACCAAGAGATGAAAGATGACCTTTCCCTTGGGATGCTCATCCCAGGGCACCATGTCCTTTGCTGAGGCATATAAAGCTCAAAGTGCTGTCTCTTGCTTTTGTACTCGGTGTTGTGGGAGGGGCAGGAGGGCAGGTGCTGCCCTGGCCATGGCAGGGGCAGAGCAGCAGGAGGGGTGAGCTGGTGTATGAGACTCTTCGAGCCCTGCCTGTGACACCAACTAGTTTCTTCTCATTTCTAAGATGTCTTCATAGAGTGTAAAGAAATTCTGTGCAGTGAGCTAAAGTGGTCAGATGCCCTGTGCTCTCAAGAGAAACGTAGCTTCAGTACAGAGCTAACAAGATGCTGTGCAACGTGATGGATAGCTATGATACACGAAGTGTGACACATTTCTTTGACAATAACATTAGAAATCCTTGACTTATTCTTGGTTTATTGTCAAGAAACAAAAGTAAAGAAGATAAATCCATCTATTGCGGAAAGTTTTTCAGCAAAAAAAAAGAAGTAGAACTTTTGCTACATGTGTTACTTCTATGTAACTGATACTTCCTTTCCCAGAAGCTCTCATGTCTTGGTCTTCCTTTTGTGGCCAAATTCTGTGTAGAGATCTTGTCAGATGTTGCATCAAAGTATAAGAAGAACAAGGTTAAAACAGGGAAAAGGCAAAAATACCAATGGTCTGTTAGCTTTGCAGAGGAGAAGCTGCAAATCTGTAGTAGATCACTGTGTCAATTAGCAAGAATGGGGATGGTCCAATCCAGCTTGCTAAAAGCCATCCAGTGTCCAGTCTCATAATATTTGCCTCTCTCTCTGACTCATTTAGATTCCTTCTTCTTAAAGGACATTTCTCCAAATGACAGTGTTTAACTAATGCAGAATTCCTATGTCTGAAGGACAGTCTGTGATCCAGTCCATTGACTCCTGATTTCATTTAAACTGCAATTCATTATTTTCTTCCTGTGCTCATTCAAGAACCCATTGTTCATTACTCTTTCATCACTCTGTGATTGGAACAATTTGTATCTGTCGTTCTTACATTGGCCAGATAATGAAATAATCATTTGTGCATCTACACAGTGTTTTACATTTATTTTTCACAGTGTAATTCACTTTGTAGGGTCATTTTATCATTCTGGAACAAATTGTGATTTTGTTTAAGCATTTTCTAGTTGTTAACAGTCCGCAACTGCCAATGTCAGGACATATGTAGGAATACTGCTGTCCATGGACAGAACAGTGGTAAAATTCTTGCTGATCCTCCAGCTAACAAAACCAGCCCACCTTCTAGAAGGAAAGAGTCTGCTGGCCATGGTCTTGATCCAAAGTGCACTGGTGTCACTGAGCCAAGTCCTGCAGTTGTTCCCAGGGTTTGGGTCAGCCTTTCAGGGAGAAACATAATAAGAAGGGATGAGATTACCTTAATAAAAATGAAATTAGGTGATAATGCACCAGAGCACAATTACAGTGCTATTCAAATGAGCTACTATTCTCAAGGAGGTCAGCAAGGTTATGATTTCTAGAGGGGTCAAGAGATTACGAGAATAAACTAATTATTCTGACATCAAATAGATAGAAAGGTGATTGCTGATTGGTTAATTCATTTTTCTTCTGTGCATCTATTTCTGTTCAATTAATTAAAATGACACATATGTTATACTCTCCAAATATCACACACATTATTATGTAAAGGTTGAGTTAGTCATTATGTTAGAAAAGGTCAGGGCTTGAATTTAATGCTGGAGGGAGATACTTTCTTCCATTCACTCATCATCATTACCATCCAGTTCCTGTCCTCCTGCTGATGGGAACTCGGCTATGGTTTTCAGTGGACTTGCCACACGAAGTGTTTTGGGCCTCCCTCCAAGAGATTCTCTAGCAAAAGCAGAATTAAAACAAATGGGCAGTCTTTAAACTCATTTATTTGGCATGGGAGCTGAGCTGGAGCAGGCAGGATGTGTTACTGTTCTGTCTGGTACATATCTGAAGGTAACACCAGGGGCCTCTAGGAGAGATGAAGACCCCTTTGTGTTGGAGACTTTGCATGAACAGCCCAGGGGGATGTTTGGTCAGCTGAGGTGTGGATGCACAGAGCAGACTGGTGATAGAAGATGTGCAGATTCACAGAGAAGTGGATGACTGTGAAAGGGTGACTTTGCTTCAGACTCAGACCCTCAATATTTTATAGGATTAGCCCATGCTGCAGAACAGGCCTGATGCATACAAGCACTGAGGCACTTGATGGTAGTGAAACACTGCTGAATTTGTTGTAAGTGTGACAAGGCATGGAGTCTGGTGTTCCCACCTTCTCCTAGGAATGACTCCCCATTTTGAGTTCCTTGTGAAGGTGATGCTCTTGGTGCATCTGCTTTATAGATATATGGAGCTTGGTCTTCAGGGTCGTAACTCCAGGACTCTTCTCTATTCATGGGTTCTTCCTGCAGGAAACATCAAATCTTCTGCAAATGGAGAGGGTCAGATGGATGTTTACTGGCCTCATAAAATAGCCACAGAATATTCCATGTTACTATCACATACAGTTTAAACATTTGCTTGTGCTGCTTGGAACAGGAGTGACTGAGGGGACATATATGACCATGTGATTTGCCAGAATCTATAAACACAGATCTGTGGTCATGTTTGTAACTTTAATGCCTTATGTGAGACATTTTACTCTAATTTTAATTGTCTAGAAACACTTTTTTTTTTTGGTAAATATATTAATTCTTCTTAGTTACGTTCCATTAACTGGTGTTTAGTTAATGTGTGTAGACTGTATCAGCCATTTTAATAGAATAAGATGGGGAAGAAGTGCTCTAAGACACAAATGGGCATCAGATTTATCTGCAGAGGGAAAATACCAGCAGAAATAAACTGTCGCAGGATGTTAAAAAATCACCTGCTTCTTAGAGGAGATACAACTGGTTAACGATCCATGGAAATATGAACATTTCAGATTGCGTATCTTCTATTCAAATTTATGACCAGCTGTCAGAGCACTGGTGCCCCTCACTCCACGAGAGGAATTGCTCTTTGCCAAAGACATAATGAGCAGATTATGGGTGGTGCTAGAAAAAGTATGGGACTCTCTGAGAAATTGCAGTGCATCATGTTAACTTCTCTCTGATGTTAGCAATTCCCCATCATATTGTATTACCAATCACTGTCACTAATATACCATGAAATTCAGATGTATAATGTAGTGTACAACTCAACCTCTCATTTCAAAGGTTTGTTACCCATAATCCTGCATGAGTCATTAGTAATGTCACTGAACAGAGTAAAACTCATTTACTTCTTACAGTGTTTCCCCTGCTGTCAAATAACTGACGTATTACAAGTGGGCACAATGTTTAATTCTCCAGAGAGCTTTGGTTGTGGCATCATGGAATGTGTGCCCCTTTAATGGGCAACAGAGCCCTCCACTGTATCCAGTCTACAGGCCATGCCAGAGAGCTGAGGAGCTGGGTATTCTCAAAAAGCATCTATTTGCTTTTCTTTAAACTGTTTATCTATTGAAATATTGTTTGTGGTATTTTAAAGGCAGTATCATGCTAAAAGGGAAAATTAATACGCTCACCAAAAGTGGAAGAACTTAAGGATAGGGTTAAAATTTTGGAAAGAACTTTGATTTTTGTAAGACTTGGTCTCACTTGGAAAAGTAATATAAATGCTTGTGGCCCAAGTGTGGAGATGAAGGTAAGCATCCAGGTCCCTCAGGAACCAGCAGCCCAGGGCCAGGAGTGAGGCACACCACCATCCATCTGGAAATGAGGCAGAGGAAACCCAGCTGTTGCAGGAAATGCATTCTTAGTTCAGTTGCGGGGAGAATCTCTCAAAGCAGGCTCAGCAGAAGGTTTCACAAGGAAACGGACTGCCTCATCTTCCAAGAGGAAAAGAGATGACTTCAAGGATCCTTAACCTACTCGTTGGGTTGTGGTGTTCCACAGGTGGATTTATTGATGTTGGGGTGAGTTCACCTATCTGGGGAGATCATCTTGAGCTGTGATGGTGTTGCCCAGAGTAATACGCCCCTTTTCAGCCATGCATTTGCAGTTTTGTAGGTGAACTAGCTATCCTGCCAGCTACAGGACAGGCCTGCTTTTGACACTAAGCTGCAGCTGATAATTTTGAGAGCGTGGATTTGTGGTAAATTTTCATTTAGCTTCCATTTCCACATTTTGCTCATGTGAAAGTTAAATGGGATGGTGTCATGAGCCTTCCTGAGCCAAGTTGTATCACATCTACCACTCCCCTTTTGCTCTGCCCTAATTATCCTGACAAATTGGTTTGCTGTGATTTGCTTGGGAATTTTGTTGGTCATTTCCCACCCTCTTATTGTCAGACTAGACACATAATGCTCAGTTGGTTTACATGGTCTCTTTGCAGGAGATTTTTTTTTTTCCAGTGGGTCTGTTCTTCCTACAGAGTCATGGGGCATCATCCTCCACGGAAATCCACAGAATGGTGCTTCTGTGTGCAGCTCAGAGCCTGCTACTCTAACAGCAGAGAAAGTGGATGTGGTAAGGGCATGTTGTGCTGGCAGATTAGACCTGGTGGTAGTCACTCATGGAGGTGACTGTGCTCTGGATCTGCAGCCTGCGTCTGCTGAATGCCAAGGTCGTGCTTCCTTCTGGTTCACCTTGTTTCACAGACTTCTACATTGGAAACGCACAGGGCATATTGCCTATTTATTCCATTTCTTGTTTAAATTAAGTAATCGATTTTATATGTTTTTTTTTTTTTTTTTTAGTCCTTAATGTAAGTTTTTTCTTTTTTTTTTCACCATTCTTGCATCAAGCTCACGATCAAGTCAAGAGCTTTTTGGCTGGAAGGTCATTCTGTTCATGAAAGAACTCTGACAAGCTGATGCTGCAGTGTGTTTGAGGCGT
Source organism: Neodrepanis coruscans (assembly GCA_013400695.1). Classification (NCBI taxonomy): domain Eukaryota; kingdom Metazoa; phylum Chordata; class Aves; order Passeriformes; family Philepittidae; genus Neodrepanis; species Neodrepanis coruscans. The sequence continues at coordinate 46,450 of VYZS01027601.1, read as the reverse complement.
TTACAGAGAAAACCCACATTTAAAGTAGTAGAAGGTGAAGTTCATGGCAGGCTGAGCAGCAGCAGGGCTGTAAGATCACCCACAAAGGCTTGGCTGAAGCTTCTTAATTTTACCTGAGCTGTGCTGTGTGGAGGTGACACTACAGCTGAACTGCCACCTCAGGAGCCGGCGAGGCTGCAGTTTTTGACACTGAGGAGTGATGTCAATTCTGCCAGCAATGATGTGACAGGATCAGTGGTCCCTGCATTGCCAATTCATCTACTATAGCCTGCCATTCCCAATTTATTTCATGTAGTCTCTGCAGTCTCCATATTTGCTAATATCATGATGGTGATGAACCTATTCTTGTTGCTTAAAAGGATGCAAAAGAGCGACGTCAGAGCAGAGCCAGCACAAATACCTCTTGGCAGGGCATATCAGAACAGCAATCTGCGTTTTGAACACAACTTGCTAAAAAATCTACTTAATGGACTACATGATTGTGGTGGTAACATATATAACATTTTAGCTGTTCCTCTATATAATCTGGCTTAGTGACGGTTTATGACCTCATTTGCACACCAATAGTTTTGCCTACACAAATAACCAGGCAGCTAAGTGCAATTATAAATGAGAGCTAAACTCAACTGTTAAGCTAAACTCTTATCAGTTTAAATCAGACTAAAGACATGCTAGCCTGGGAATGATAAACCATCAGTGACACTACCATAATTTATAGTAAATTAACTGTAGCAACCTGGCCTGGACTGAATGTCATGGAGCAGGAATGTGTTATCTGGCAAGGACTGTGATTCTGCATCTGGGTGCTCTGTGATACGAAGGGATAGTCAGAAACTTCCAGCAAAAAAATTTCTCATCAGAAAACATTTGTTTATCTGGCCCAAAACTATGGGCAGAGAATTCCAGCTCTGGCAAGCACAAGGGCAATGGCATTCACTGGTGATATTTGTCATCTAAACCTGATTTTCTGAAGTTTTGTGAGTGCTCAGACTTCTGAGACCTAAGCTTCACTGGCTGGCTCTCTCTCAATCCCCTATTCTTCAGAATTCAATTTTGACACTTTTGAAGTTTTGGATCTATTTCTGGCCATCTCTACCAGTGTATCCCTGCTTGGTGTTCAAACAGCAGGAGGAATAGCAAGGAAGTCTTCCCTTCAAATCCCAGTTCAGCTCAGCACTTCTGTAAATTGAGAATTTGCATAAAAACACTAAGTCTCTACTGCAGTTGCTAAATTCGGCTTTAGGAGAAAATGATTTTAAAAAACTCAAGAGTGGAATGGAGGGATGTCTACAAGCCTACGTACATCTTGCATCTACATGCCTCCTTTTTTTGCTAAAATCTTCTGATCCTAAAGACCAAAGTGGCTCAAAGGTGTTCAGAAAAGCCAGATGTTTTGAGGCTTGTCCAAATGGAGCTGCTGAGCTGTGGGATCCAGGAGAAAGTAAAACTTGAACCATGTCTAATTTTTAGCCAATTATATTTATTATGAGTCATGTTGGGATTCTGTTCTTGTTCTAACCTTTAACAATTTTTTCTGTCCAAGAGTTGTGCTGGGGCTGGTAGATATGTGTGAGGCCCTGAGGCTGGGCTTTCTTTGGAACTTGGAGACCAGCGAGGCAAGTAGTGCCTTGGCTGAGTGTATGGGGCTTTTGCAGGAGCGAGTGAGCTCAGTTGCACCTGGAGACCTCATGAGCCCAAAACAGTGAGCTGTTCCCTCTCCCAACATGTTGTTCCACTGTGGCACTCATTGCTGAGGGAGGCTGAGGTAGTCAACTAGTACTTTAAATGGTGCAAAAAACAATTAGATGAGTTCATGGCAAAGTGATGCAGCAAGGGCTGTTACACACCAGGAGGCTGAAAGTCTCTAAGCCCAGATTACTGGGGCCCATCACAGCATCCCAAGCAATTACCTTGTATTTGCCCCATTCCTAAGATTTTTTGTAGACATCTATGACTGTTTGGTGTTAGAGACAGGGTGCTGGACTAAAGGGACTGGTGATCAGAGCCAGCCTGACCACTCTCATAAAGCAGGAGATGGCTTGTTTTCATCTCTGCTTTAGAAAGCTCTCGAAGATGCAAAGTCTATAGTATCTCTTGGGTAAGTGATGTGAGCTCTTAGTATCTCTGAAAGCTGTTTCTATTATAAAGATCCTCGGCTCTCTGTTAGGAGACGGTCCGGAGGAGGCTGGCAGTCATTCCTATGTCCTGCTGGAGAGCATCATGTCTATGCTGGGCTCTGTCTTGGTTCCAGTTAGGAAGGAGAAAGGGATGGGAAGCTATAAAAAAAGCAGAGGGTAATCTGGCCATTCCAATGTTATCAGGAGCTGATCCCAGCAGTTCAACATAATCACTGAAAGAGAAGAAAATCCAGGAGATTTCACTGGAACTGAGAAAGAGCTTGACAGCTGGCAAATGCTAATGTAAGTAGGCAATTGGGAGCAAGGGGTGGAGGGAGGGTGGTGTCATTTACCATCGCTTACAGAAGTACCATTAACATTTGAAGAGAACCTGTGGAAAACCTGCTCCTCTCTGCTCAGCCTCCCTGCCCTGTCACTCGTGTCTGCCTGCCCAGTCCTGCTGTGCCAGTGGGCGTTTTGGCGCTTGCAGAGTTCAGCTAATGCAAAGCATCTCCAGAGCAGCTTCAGTCCTCGGTGGAAGAGGAAAGGTGTCTGATGCAGAGCTGGATCAGAGCAGAGTGGAAAGCCTCAAAACACACCAGCATATTTTTCTCATGTGTATCTCTGCTCAAATGGCCATTTTTTTCAGCGGAGTAAAACCTGGTAACATTGGTGTGTAGCTGTTGTGCTTTTTCTGCTGGCAAAGTTTTCCTGGTTCTAACCAGTCATTCGGTTCTCTGGACACTCACCATCCAGTTTCACTTCTGTCTACTGCCTCTCTGGACTCCTGTCAGGGCTTTCATCACCAAATGAAGCCAAATCTTTTTTTGCATAGTGGTAAATGAGACCATTTTTTTTTTAGAAGTAGAATTCTCACATGAACAGCAAACCCCAAGCAGTGTACTTGCAGCAGTGAGTTGGTGCCAAGCATCCATGCTGGGCTGCAGACAAGATCTACCCCAGCTCGTTCCATGGTTGTATCAGGGTAATGTGCACAGTATTCATCCAGCAATATCCTCTTCTGCACCTAAGAACATTTCTCTGGCTGGTCTCCCTCTCTGTGCAATTAACGATTTAGAATTTGACAGCTCAGAAAAGCTTGATTGAGCTCCAGCAATGGTCTATGAGCCTGCTCCACAACCTAATGTTCCAAAATTGCTCCCTGGCCTCCATTTCCAGCAACCTTGTCCAGAAACAGTTGGGCCATGTTCATATTCTAACATCAAAATTGTATTTATCTGCATCTAAATACTATTTCTTTTTGTCTAAGGATAAGTTTTTTTGGCCTTAGAGCTGCTGCGTTGATATTTTCTGTCACAAAGACCTGATCACTTTAAATATCCATGCTGGACACAGTGCTTTCCTAGAGGAAAACAAAAAATGGTGAAGATTGTAACTGTAAACCACATTCCTTTCTCATTTCCTGAATGCCATTGTGCTATTCAGAGTTTCAGGGGTATCGTTTCCTATCACAGACCATATGTACCATGGGATACACTCCAGTAATTCTCCATAGAGGCTTAATATTGAACAGATAAAAGCAATGTTAAAGAACCAGATTTACAGGAAACTGTTTTGCTTTGTTGACCATGTTAATAATAAAGCTCTGCAGAAAGAGAACATCTTGGTTTCTGTAATCCAGCCTGCTTTTCTGCAGGTTTCTTTCGTTTTCCTGTGAAATGTTTAGTCTTAAAGTTCTTAATGATGACCTATATTTGGATGTTCCTGCAGTCATCCCTGAAGCGACACCTTCCCAATGATAGGCTTCAGGAGCTCTTGAGTGTGTTAATTTGAAGTAATTATTAGCAGACTTGACTTGCCTTTGCTATAATATTTACTTGCCTAATTCACACACTAGAAGTTGTCCCTATTTAATCAAGATGGTTTACAAAGATAAAGGTTTTGGGATTCTGGTGACCCTCCTAAACCATTAATTAGAGCAGAGCTGAAATCAGACAAACACAAGGTCTCATGCCTGTATTTAGAGTTGATGGTCATCCATAGATCCAGGTGCATGCAAATCCCAAACATGTTATGATTTGATATTATTGTAATTCAGAAGGTATGGAGGTCTCTGCTCTTCTGGGGAACCGCATTAACTATGTATTTTCACTTTGTGTTTCCAAAACCAGCAATGAGTTGTCCTGGGAGCGAGAACAGAGATGTATGTGATACTCATCACTTCATTAAGTGAGATCCATGATGGAAACAACTTCATCAAACAGCATAATTTCTCCCAGAGGCTGAGACTGCAACTGGAGCCCCTGGGTCTGGCAGACTTGTGGGGCAACCAGTTATTGCATGGCAAAGGACCAGCGCCTGCTGCTTTGGTAAAGGAAAAGGTAACAGCAGTTTCCACAAGACTTCTCAGCTCTTGGGGTATCCCTGTCTTTGGGATGGGGGGAACAGGCTTGTGCTGAGCTCGGAGACACTGCAACACCCTGAATTGGGAATTACTGGTATGCAGTTAAAGGGCTGGCAAGAGCTCTTCCTGTGTTCTGACAAGACAAAAGCTTAATCAAAGGCCACGTGTTTATAAGGGTTATTTTTCACCTGGTGTGCTGATGTTTCCCTAAGGAAAATGCTATATTGAAATAACAGTGCTAAGCCCATAGCCTCTCTGTTTCTGCCTTTTAAATCTAAAAACCAGAGAGGATGGCAGACAATGTTCATGCGAGGAACACATCAAGTACATAACAGAAAAAAAAATCAGGCTACCATAAGGAAATCTATTTTTAAAAGGAGAGAGAGCAAACCATGGACCCTTCTGGTTGGGGGTTTACCTGCGTGGTCCAGAGGAGTTAGACAGGAGTCCCATGTACTTACTTTTCCTGGGCCATCCTGGAAAAACTGTGCCCCTGCAGAGCCCTTTATGCTGGAATAGTCACTCAGGTCTTACACATCTTTGGGAAAGCTTTCCACTTCAATCCTTCCACCCATTTATTCTTTCCTTCATGAAGAACAAGGAGAGAAAGAAGGAGAGGTGATGTTCTGTCAGCAATTCCTGAATGAGCTCTAATGTGAGGCTTTTTACCTTTCAGAGAGAATGGGAGAATTATACACTGCCCTGCCTAGTCAGGCTCTAATATCCTGCCCACACACATGTGTGGCTAATTTCTTTTTTTTATGTTCTTAACATTAAGACACTTCACCCCTAGATTAACTCTGCTGGTAATTCTACTTCATTGGTGCCTGAATACTGTGCTATGTAAGCTGCATTTTTATAGCTAATATGTGGAAGAAATTTTTTGCCCTTTTGCATGTGCTTCTTTTTGTCTTTGTCTTCATTATGCTCCAAGCATGTCTGAGATGGCAAAAAGGATCTGCTTCTGTTCATGAGCACAGCCAGGAGAATTTCATAGTGGCCATGCTACAATTTTGAGAAGAGCCTGATTTCTTCCTCAAAATTAAATGCTGTTTGATTAATAAAATGTGTTAATTTACATGCAGTTGAAAATTAAGTAACAGCTTTGATGGGAGGCACAAAGTGCCATTTCAAAATACATAAGAGCAGGCTTGGGGACTCTGCTGTGTTAAAGGCACAGGGTTTTGCAAATGTGATGTGTTGCTCCACAAGCCCTCACGGGTCACTGACGCAACCATCTCATCCTTGAAATGATTAAATGATCTGTATGGCAGGATCTGTATGTAGGAGAGATGGCACAATCTGGACTCCAATGAAAACTAGAAACATTTTATTAAATCCTTATCTTTTGCATGTAATAAGAAAATTAAGGTAAGAGCTAGATAACCTGTAAATGGATATATTAGAATAAGTTAAGCATTGTTTAAGCTATGTTTTCCATAATAATCTGTGGGGTTCAGACAATGTATAGCTGAAGACAATTATGAATCAGCATGGAATTTAAGAACAGATATACTTTGGGGAAATAGAATCAAGATAAAATTTTATGATTAAATTCACTGAAATTGAAACTACTGGATATAGCATGGAATGATGAAACTCAGGATGGGTGAGATGTGATGAATGGGAAGAGCAGTTCAAGTGACCTCACTGAGCTCCTGCTTCTCTGTGGCAGGGAGGATGCAGACCTGAAAGTCTGTCCAGGGATAACTCTGCAGGAAGTTATCCAAAGTGATATTTCTTCGTTGAATCTTGCTATGCTGAGGATTACCAATTAGCAATGATTTGTGGTTAGAGTAATTCCATATTTCATTTGTTGTGTTTATTGCATAGGGCATTAGCAGACTGAGTAATGAACCTGGAGCAGCTGAGTGATTCAGCTGAGGGTTTGCTTGGGTGATGAAGCTGGTTGGTGATCAATTATGCTTTTGTTGTTCAGGAAAAAGCTAGTTTCTAGGAGCATTAATTTCCATGTGTGTATTTACAGTGGAAAGCAATGTGCTCTAAGATGATTTTATTCAAAGTAGTTCTAGAAGTCCCAATATTGGAAAAATGAAACTTGAAAGTTATGTTTCCTATTGTGTTTTACATTCATTTTAATCATATTATTCTTCCTTTTATGAAGCATCTCTGTGGTGCTCATAAACCATAGAAATTGATATAATCTTTTTTGACTGCAAGTTTACATGGTAAGTCATTAGATGCAGAATTTGCATGTTTCTTTATGAGATTTAACACCTGACTTTGTTTTGGCCTTTAAAACATTTTCCACAACTCGATGCTTAGACACAATCCACTCCCTGCTCTGGGCATCCTTCCTACCTGTCAAAAATACACATCAAAATCAGACATCAGTTACCTCAAGAACAAAGCAAATAATCCCATAACTACATAAAGAGAATTAAGATAAACGTGCTCATAAACCCCTAACAGACTCCACCCAGCCCAGTCAACCTCCTGGATGAAAATTAGTGTGAGAAAGTTAGATACTTGGCTATAGTATGTATTTTCTATAAAATTACTGGGGGTTTATTTTCCTTTTTTTCCCTTCCAAATTTCTTTCAGGTGTTTGGTGTGCACAAACTTTTTTTTTTTCTTGCCTTAGGAGTTTTATGAGTCTGCATGTGTTTTTATCTGTCTGCTAAGAGTTGTCTGTCCATGAGCTCTGGGGCAGGCACACATCCATTCCTGATGAAGAGCCTGTTTTCCTTAGGCTCCCCCACCAGCTCCACCTTTGGCTCATGGAATATGTGTTAATTAACTACCTTGTTGGCTATGTGAGAAATAAGGCTGCAAAACCAGGCTGATAATTCACACGAGGGAAAACAGTGTGAAGGAAAGTTTACAGTTACAATGAAGGAAACTGCAACTAAAATTTTGTTCACAGGTATGAAACACTGGTTTATCTAATGTCTAATTGCCAAAGGAGTTACACATACATGAGAAAAATCAATATAGTTGATGAATCCTCTTCTATTTTGCAATCAAGGGTAATGAATTTCTAATGTCCCTCAGTATATTTGTGTGTACGAGCATCAAAGAGGAGGAAGGACAGTAAGTGTTTCAAAAATTTGGTTAATGCAGAAAATCAGAACAGCAGTTTCTTATTGTTGGGGCTTTCTGTTTGAGCTCTAGGAAGTGTAAGAGAATTTCATAGAAAAAAATGAGTTGAGGAGACAGTTGAATTGCAAAAAAAAAAAAAAAGACTATTTCATATATTAAAAACTGCTTCTAATGACATCTATTTTCATAATAGTGTTTTGTGGAATGAATGGCTTGGACAAAAGCGCTGGTAAATCGCCCGAAACGAGACTGTTTGACACTCAAATAGCTGTTAATGGTAGGTAGCTCCTTGACTTCTTGTTATATTTCTTTCTTGCATTTAATCCTTCTCAGACCATTATGCAGAAGGACACTGCTTTGCTTAAAGGGTTATCAATGTCACCAGGAACTGGAAAAGATCTGGGGACATTTTACACACCCTTTTGCAGATGGGACTCACATGTTCTGTTGAGATTCAGCAGACTCTCACTGAGGCTGGAAACCTTTGGTGAGAACCCCTGGAAAGGCTTTTCTGCTGCTTAATGTTGGTGAATCTTTCCAGGGTAGTGGAGTTATCAGCAGTCACTCCATCATTAACCACGCAGTACATTTTCCATTTTAACTCCTATTTTTACTGCTTTTCCAGGGAAATGATACTTACAGAGTAGGAGTTAAAATCTCTCTTAATCTTAACAGTATCTTTGGACTGTGCTGCCCTAATCTTGCCTTGTCTCCATCGAGTGTTTCTATAGCAACTCCCCAGGGAGTTTTCCTGTTATCTGGGTGAAGTTAACTGGAAACAAGTAAATATACTTGAGATGAAGTGGTGTCGGAGAAGACTGATGAGGTCTTCAGAGCGTGGCCTGAAAAAAAGCTGAATTATTTGCAGAACTTCCCTCACTGTAAAAGGCTTGAAACTACAGCAGTCAAAGATTTTGTCTAAAGTGAATTTGCCCTCTGTGGTGCCAGGCACAGGCAAATTTTACTGCATTAATGCTAAAGCATACAGAGCCCAAACCAGCCAAGCCTGGAGGTGCCCCGCTGGGGAATGGGATTTTCACAGGCAGTTTGAGAAGATCAATTGTCCCTGTTCCAACGAAATTATAATAAACCTGGTGTCATGTCTCATTAGCAGGTGTCTCTGTGTAGCTTCATATCCTGTGTGTGAGATCCATCTCCCAGCTCACCCTGGGGCTGCCAGTGAAGCAACACCTTTACCACCATCCAACAGCAGTAGGGAAGAGGCTCAGAGGAGATGACGGATGGGCCTGGCTAAAGGGATGCTCTAAAGGGAAAAAGATCCTTTCTGCAGCTTTCTGTAAGGAGCTTGGCTGTTGTGGTAGCTTTTCCCCGAATGAATGACCCAGATGATCCTGAGTCAGAAGATTTGGGTCCCAATCAAAAGCCCACTAGCTTCACTCTGCCTCCCATTTCCAGGCTGTGGATCAGACTTTGCCAGGCTGGTGTTCTAACTGACATTAATAAGCTTTCCTTTTATGTTTTGGACCACCATAGACCAAGCTGTTGGCAGGCCAGCAGCTATTTGAGAGCTGCCAGACCTTTGCTAGCTGGTGAGCATCAATCTTTGAGCTTGAAAAGTGTCTCTCATGGGGAGGTGTGACCTCCCACTGCTGTCATCCCAGGGAAAAGAAAACCTTCCTTCTTTGCAGCTTGAGCTGCAGATACCAGCTGGCTCCATCCCCTGCTTTAATTTTTTGGATACCAGCCGTGGGTTGCTTATCATTGGTTCTGATCCCTAAAGCCGAGGTGCTGATTCTTATCTGCAGCTTCAGCCGGGCTTAAATCTTTATCTGCACTCAGTGAGTCTGAGCGCTGAGTGTGCAGAGACATTATTAGATTATTAAATCAATGACACTCAGGTTATTAGTCACACTCATCCGCATTACCTGACACTGTAATGACGTTCTATTTTTACTTTCAGCCTGCTAATGTCCCAGAGGTACTGAAATTATGACCAGAAAATTAATTTCTATACATTTGAACAAGAAATAGAAGTATAGGAAATAATCCCACATTGATAGTGTAAATCCTAATGGAGTTGTCTAGAAAAGCAACAGGGAAAGGGAGAGGGTTGAGAACTGCATCTTGCATGCAGTCTTCCCTCTGTGCTGTCATGCCAAGCTCTTATGGGTATGGTGGTTGCTAATAACTGGGCCAGACTATTTTAGGTTGCAATTCATTTGGGGCAATTAGGACTCCTGAGCTGGCATTAATGATTTTCCTCGCTCAGCCAACAGATTCTTCAGAATCCCTCTACCAGGATGTTGCAATGGGCTTGTTTTTCAGGCGTGAAATCAAACCAAGTAAACAGAAAAAGGCCAGCACATGGCAAGATGTTGTTTATGTTTTCAAAAATGACTCCATAAAATCAGGCAAATTATCATCCCAGCTCCTGGGCTGAGTTAAGAAGGGAGGCCCAATTGGATGACACCTGAAGGCTGAATTCAGTATTATTTCTGTTTTGCATGACTAACAATCTGCAAGTTGGGAGGAATCTGTTACTGTGGAAAAATACCACAGGAGATGCTCAAGGTCCAGCCACACTCTTGTCTAGCAGAGCAGCAGTGGCATCTTGCCCCTGCAGCCAGAGAGATGTAGAAGCATGGCTCTAAGGACTCCACTCCCCTCTTTGCAGCCCTGAGTGGGATCTGCAGGGGGATGTGGGTGTAGAGTGATTCCAGGGTGGGATTGGAAGAGCACTGGCATGGAGACAGACACCCAAATGCAGAGAGTGGCTGGAAGAGGCAAACTCTGCTGGGTACCACAGCACCCAGCCAGTTTTCAGCCAGCAGGGACAACTCCTACAGGGCAGAACAGTGGGGAGCAGATGGTGAAACACCCCACGAGGGAGAGCTGTTTCACACCCTTTCCCCACAACGCCTACAGCCCCAGCTACTTCCAAACTCCCTGAGCTTATTGATTACTGGGTACAAATCTCCATATTGCTTAATTATAACTTGGTTTTAATGCATGTCTTCACACTGTATTTATTTCATATTCGCAATTAATTCCGAAGTGCTCACTGTGCCAGAAACAGAGCAGGGTGACTTTCTGAGGTCTTCAGGAAAAAAAAAAGCTGAAGAATTTCCACTGAAAAATGAAGAAATATGAGTATGGGTGTGGGAGTGAGTAGTGGTGGTACCTGCTAAATGCATGTTGCAGGATGCTCTTGTGAGCAAAGTTTGTAGTAGAATTATAATGAGCTGAGCTGCTTAGGTGTAATTAAAAGAAGGAGTGAGAACTTGCATGGAAATCCTTTTCTCCAAGCTTTGGGAAGCCTGCTAATAAGACATAAACATTTAGCAGCTCGGCTGGAGTACATTGTGCTCTTTCGTTAAACATTAAAGGGGCATTGTCAAGTGGTTTTAATTAATTAGCTAGGTTTTAAATTAAATCAAACCAATTTGGAGCAGTTAGGCTCAAAATTAATGTTGTTTTCACATAGTGGGGAATGTCCTTCAAATTCCAAACATCTTTAAGATAATAAAAATTAAAAATGCCTTTAAAAAATTGCATTCAAATGGTTCCCTTTTCTCAGAGAATGGCCAGTATTCTGATGATCTAGAATTAGTCATTGCTATAACAACAGTATGTCTAAATTAGAGCCTTTTAGGCTATGTCTTCAACAAGTATTTACACATCTTCTAGACATGCAGCACCCGTGTCAAACATGGCTTGTACAGTATTGAATATACTTTACCTTTTTTTTTATGACTCTCATGGTGCAACACAGCCCTTACACTAACAAGTAAGTAAGAAAGGTGGGCAAGTGAGTCAGTTTTCATGTTGTTAATGTGTTTGCTGAACAAGAGTGGGACAGAAGGGCAATGAGAATGGTGAAGGTGCTGGAGTACAAGCCCTATAGGGAACGACTGAGGGAGCTGGGGTTGTTTAGCCTGGAGAAGAGGAGGCTTAGGGGAGACCTTATTGCTCTCTACAACTGCCTTGAGGGAGGTTGTAGCCAGGCAGGGATCGGTCTCTTCTCTCAGGCCCCCAGGGACAGAAGGAGAGGACACAGTCTGAGGCTGCGTCAGGGGAGGTTTAGGCTGGATATTAGGAAAAAGTTTCTCAGAGAGAGAGTGATTTCCCAGTGGAGTGGGCTGCCCAGGGAGGTGGTGGAGTCACCATCCCTGAATTTGTTTAAGGAAAGGTTGATGGCGTCCTCAGTGACATGGTTTAGATGATGGGATGGTGTTGGGTAGGTTGATAAGTCAGGTAATAGGTTGGACTTGATCTCTACGGTCTTTTCCAACCTTGTTAGTTCTGTATATGGGTATTGCATGCTCAGCCTTCACTATCTGTGAGCTTCCTGCCCACTTTTGGCCACTTCAGGTAGTGGGACAAAAATGTCAAAGATTTGCGGAATTCCTACAGGGGTTGTGAAAATCCACAACTGGGATCTGGAGGGTGCCCGCGCTGAAGGGCAAGATCAGAGTGGGAGGCGATGGATGCAATCCAGTTCTCTGGTTTGTGGAGGAAAGGGGTTTCTGTTCCTGCTGTTTTTGGAAAACAGCAGGTTTTTTTAAAACTATTTTCAATACTGTCTTTTTAAAAGTTAAAAAAAAAAAAGAAATAAAGTTAGAATGAGAATTTAGGAACTTTCTATTAGGCTAGCACAATACCATATATTGTCTTAGATGCTTTGTGTGAGATTTTGGGGGGGAAAAATCAACACAAACTCCCTGTGACACAATAGGCTGTAACTGCTGAAAGCTGTTATGTGCTATTATGCGAAGCCGTTACAGTCTATTGAGTAAATAATCTACAGATTAAAGCTTTCTAAGTACACAGTGACTTGATAGGTAACCAAAGAAGCCGTTATGATATGTCATGTCAATAAGAGGAGGATTAAGGTCCCTCACACTTGGTGCAGTGACAGATTCTATCTGCTGGTGTGAAACAAAAGCCTTTTTAACACCCTGCAGTGCAGTTGTGTTCCGAGGTCTGGGGATTCGTTCAGAGGCAGCTTCTCCTGCCCTCATTTATTGCAACCCAAAGATGCTTGTGCAAATCAGTGATGGTACTTGCTCTCCAGCCTCCCAGGCTCACCTGCTCCTGTGCTGTGTGTGGCTGGAGCCAGGGCCATCTGCCACGGAGAAAAGAGCAAATCAGCACGTTGGGAGTAGCTCCAAGACCTCTTTATGGAAATAGGGCAGTGTGCTTTTTCTCTGAAATCTGGGAGCAATGTGCATTCAGAGAACCTGCCTGTGAGATAGCGGGACAGGAGGATGTAAAGCCCTGTCAGCCCACGCAGGAGGAGGAAGCAGCATGCCTGGTAGAAAGCCAAGGTTTTTTCCTAAAATCAGAAAGATTTCTGCCTTTGTCCCTTGGACATCCATCCATCCACCCTGACCACGCATGGCAGGGGACCTGGGATGCCTCCCTCCCCTTTGCAAGAGCCCAGCTCAGAGCTTCCTCAGTCCCCATGGCACCCCAGTTCCTTGGGGACCCCACCTTCTTGCAGGGGCCTCCTGGCTAAGGCATATCTCGCCTCCCCCCTCAGCATTTAATTACTCCAGGTTTCCAGTTGCTCTGGTGAGTTGAATATGAGCTATGAAAATTCCTCCCAAGAATGATAGGATTTTGACAGCCTGATTTGCCTCGTAGGCATCCTCAAACCAACTCATTTTCTCTTCTCTGGAATTTTCAAGTGGTCGGGTGGCATTTGATTATCATTGGCTGGCATATCTGAGCTCTGAGGTTGAGCATAAAGATATTTTAAATTTAATAGGTTTTAGATGTCATTATTTCCATGCTGATGAATTTATACTTGGAACCAGAGAAACTTAGAGCATTTAATGAACTTACTTAGATATCATGGTACAAGCTTTAAACCCAATCCCCAGTATAAAATTAAATCACATTGGATAAAAACTAACACCCAGAAGCAAAAACTGAACTGGGTAAATGGACGAATTTCAAAAGACAGAATAAATACAGACATAAGGCACCTAGGGGACAGATTTACTAAGAGTTTTTGCACTATTTTCAATGGAGCTTGTAATAGCATAAAAGTATTAAATCTGATTTACTAGAAAGGATTTGTATAGTATTTTGTTGCCTGTTTCCCAGTGCTGCAGCCCCTTCCCCAGCTCTCCCAGCTATCTAACAGGAACTCTGGACACAGCCAAACACTGTGGAGTGAGCTCCAGCTTTGCCAAAGAGGCATATAAGCAGTCAGAGAAGAAAGTAATGCAACCCTTCGGTGATCCAGAAGGATTAACAATGTGATTCTATGAAAATCAATTCTCATTCCAAACAGGTCAATACGGAGCAGCCCGGCCAGGGCTGGCTGGGAGATGGATGCTGCAGACTCACCTGTGGGACAGACATGCCCACCCTTCCCAGTGCAGTGGGAGCTTGGCTTTGCCAAGGTAGATTTGAGATATCCTTTCCAGCTTCCTCATGCCAAGGCTTTTCTGAATATACTTTAAATCCTATAAACCCTCAGAATATGTGCGGAAAAAGTGTCCGTCCCTGAAAGGGAGCCTTCAGATTTTGCCATAGTTGGTCATGTCATGTGGGGTGATGACACACAGGACAGGTTTGAAAGTACCAAAAGTGTCCCTTTTCTTTTGTGTGTGTGTGTGTACAATTGGAGAGCCCCGGTGAGAGAATCAGCTCTTGATTTATTCCTGAGGACCTCATTCGAGATGTAAGTACTGATGAGTTATTCTAGTAGTGACTGTTATCAAATTCAGTATCCCTATGGAAAAAAAAGCATCCTACCACAGCTATATTTCATTCTAAACAAAGAAGCTAGAGGAGAATGAGGAAACAGATTAAGATGAAATTGGAAAATATTAAATTAAAAAGTTTTAAAAACCAAGACAAGTGACCTTTTCTATACTACTTACGAGCAGAGATTGCTCATTTACTGAAGGCAGGAAAATGCACCAGGAAGCAGTCAGCAGGGCTGAAGCACAGAAGAGAATCACTGAAAGGACTTAATGGGACTAGATTTTCATAAGATTAGTCTTCTATGGATTGATTACACATAGGAAACAAGGACTAGGTATAAAATCCTATATGAATTTTTACAATGGGTGTTTAGACTGGAGTAGTAATCTTGCAGGTACCAGTGCTGGACACTGTCAGAATATTCAGAAATTATATGGAACAAAGATGTGAGTGGTGAGATGGTGAAGTTTCCAGGTAACACAGATTTGTCCAGAGAAGCCAGATCTAAAGCAGAGGTTTGCAGAAGGATCTTAACAGAAGTAAGTGTCTGTGTGATAGGAACTGGCAGGTGAAATTCAGTAGTGGTAAGTGCAAATTAATGCCCTTGTTAAAACAGGTCTGCCTACATATACAGAATGATGGGCTTTGAATTAGTATGTACCCTTAAGCAGAAAAATGTACTGGAGCCTTTGTGGCCGTTCCTCTCCAAATGCTGGCACTATCCTCGTGGCCATGGGAGGACGGAGGAAGGCTCCAAGAATGAGAAGAATCACTATGCTAAGGTTAAATCCTTGCACACCCACACCTCTGATCCTGAATGCAGCTCTGGTTGCTCACTGCAGAAAGGCTTCAGGAAAACAGAGAAGGAATAGGGAAGGCAGCAAATCTCAGACATTGACTCCAGCCTCTGTGACAGGAAAAGTTCCTTATGTTCAGGGCTCTTGCTTGAAAAAGCCATGACTGAAGGAGAAAGGGTAGAGGCTTGCACCATCCTGAGTGATGTGACGGTGGATAGGGGTGAGCATTGCTTGTAGTGTGAAAGAGAGAGTGCCAAACTCCTGGTCTGGGGAGTGGAGGGCTTGTTTATCAATTTCTTATTTTACTTTTAAGTGCAACACTCAACTTAGAGCATGTCCAGAGGAGGGAAGCCAAGATGGTGAAAGGCTTTGTGGGAGAGACTTGGACGAATGTCTGTGGTCACTTGGTTTATTAAACCTGGGGAAGAGAAGGCTGAGGGGGACCTCATTGCAGTTTACAGCTTCCTGAGATGGGAGCAGCGGAGAGGGAGCTGATGATCTCCTCTCTCTGGTGGCCAGAGATAGGACATGAGGAAATGGGATAAAACTGTGTCAGGAAAAGTTCAGACTGGACATTAGGAAAGGGTTCTTCACTGAGAGAGTGGTCAGTCACTGGAAAAGGCTTCTCACAGTATCAAGCCTGTCAGAGTTCAAGGAGCATTTGGAGAATGCTCTTAGTCATATGATTTAGTGTTAGGTAGTCCTGCAAGGAGCAGGTGTTGGACAGATGAACCTTGTGGGTCCCTTCAAATATTATTCTATAGAATTATTCTATAATTCTATGATCAGCAGCCAGTAGAATGGGTCATCAATTTTCCAGCAGAATTGTTTTCCGAGCTATTTTTTGTTGGAAAATGCTGATTTGATGGTATCAAGATGCTCTGTGGGAACACATCAATGCCATCAAAGCTGTCAGCAGAAGCCAGACATCTGCCTGGCCTCCTTGCCTGCTGCCCAGCTGGCTGGCTCCCTGGGTCAGCTGGGCCCCCTCACTGCACCCTGCAGCCCATTTTTTTTTTTACTTCATCATTGTTTTATTAACACTGCATTTCCCCCCCTACATTTTCATCTTTATATTTTTTATCCAATATATTTACAACATTAGCAAATCCCTGGTTACCTATCAGAACATCAGATGTCAAATCAAATGCAAGTGTTTCAGTGAGAATAATTTATAATTTAAATGAGTTTTACACATGCATTTTAAAGTATAAAATATGCAAACATAAAGAACACATACAAGAAAAACTTGGTTTTGTTTTTATTTGTGTATCATATCATATATTAACGTAAAGTCATAGTTTCTGTTGTACAAAGGTTGAGCCCATGAAGCCAAAATTATACTTCATATTTAAGTCTCTTTCTAACTTACTGGGCTAAATTGAAATGGCACTATTGCAAGATGCAATTTCAGAATTTTGCTCCCTGGGCAATTTCAACATTTTGCAGTGTTCACTTTCTTCATTTCACAGATGTTTCCATAAAGAACAGGCAAGATATAATGGGTGTTCTCTCTGTTTAAATGAAAATACCTGTTGTCAACCTGAATCGAGGCTAATGTATTGCACAAAATGGATGAGTCAGATCTTAAAGATACGAGGAAAATCAGCCATATCTGGAGTAAAATGAGCAAGCAAACCCCGTTTCCTAATCATCACATCACTGGAAACAGGAGCAGGAGAAACTGTGTAAATACCCATCTTTGTAACCTAAGATGGGAAGAAATCAGAAGAAATAGGTAACTTTGTGATCTGGGATGATTTCCAGAATTTTTGATTTGCCTGTAACAACTAACACTACAGCAGAGCAGAAACCTTCACATAGGTGAATGCTGCCTGTACTGTGGGTGAGGTTGTCTCTGACTGCTGGTGACAAAAGCTCCCATGTGATAACCAGCCTTTGTTTGTAACTAGATAAGCCACTCCTTTGAGAGGCTCAGCATGGTCATTTTGATTGGAAATGTCCAAGTTTGGTACATACAATTACAGGAATGATTTGCAAGGTTGATTTGGTGACTGTTTTTCAGATGAGCTGGTAGTGCTGGAGCAAGTTAGTGTAACTGCTGCATGCAGCAAGCTGCAGGAGGGTCTCTGCCCAGTGTCCTCTGTAAGCTTATGAGACTTCTCTGCCCTCAGAGGCTGTCACCATGGTGGAGGTGATGTTTCAGGTGATAAATGATAAGCCATCACACCATCATCCCCAAACCTGGTGGTCACTTCCACCACTTTTCTCTTTCTGGGATGATTATTTTCGAAAAACTTAAACAGCTAACTTCAGCACAGGGAGCTGCTGCTCCACAGGTCACCATTAGCAATTAAAATTAGATGAACAATTAGCCTGTGAACTTGACACTTGAAGGACTGCTGCCTCAACAGCCGCTGCAGGTGCACCCCAGTGTTCTCTGGGTCAGAGCAGCGTGGCGGGATGGGATGCAGTGGGATGCCTAGAGGAGCTGCCAGCATCAGTGAGGGGACTCTGGGATATACAGCATTATTTATTATGCCTTCAGTTGCTTTTTCTTCTCCCCTTCTTCATCAGGGCACTGGAGGGAATGAGAACATGCTATCTAATTTCCTAATTTTCCTGTCAGCTTTCTGGCTTTCAAAATGATTGCAGCAGAAAACTATAAAGTGAGGATGAGGGAAGCAACCTTAATACCATTGTAAATCTCGAAAATGGATGCAAAAACACAGTACTCAAATAGGAGTAAATAAAAGCAAGGAGAGATTCATTCCAGTTTTTGCCTCTGTAAACCTACTGGCAGCTTGGAATTATTCAGAAAACAACATTTAACTGAGAAAAAGGGAACCCTGTAAAATAGTAGAGATTATACCGTAAAGCTAAGCACCCTCCATAAATCATGGCTGGGAACATTGCTAAGTTATAGGAACCTGCAGATGGCTGTCATTAAAGGGAAAAAGCCTCTCCCGGCTTGGTGGGCCGTGCTGCGTCCTGGTGTGCAGCTACAAATCGAGCTGCTTTCATGGGGGAGTCGCAAAAGTGGTTTTAAAATAGGAATTTCAAGCAGAAGCTGTTCAGCGGGACTCAGGCTTATTGCAAAACCACAGTGGTAATTTCAGGCCTGATTTACAGGAGATTCTAATAAACCTCCCTTGTTTAAAATGATATGGCAATAGTTTATCACTGGTGCATGTCCGAGGCAAGAAGAGCAGATGTGGGGCACAGCTCTTCCAGTATCAATCCTGGTGCTGTCTCTGTCATAAACAGGAACAGTCCCTGCCTGTCCAAAGGGATGAGGGCTGCTGGATCAGGTAAGCTGCTGGTTGTCCTGTCTCCCAGCTGGCATTTGGGAGTAAGTCAGGACAGAAAAGCAAACTCCTTCAGCACTCGTAATACATTCCTGTGTGCTCACCCAAGGCAGCACTGTTTTTCCCTTTGGGATGAACTCGTCTGGGGCTTAGATTTGAGAAACAGCAGGGGAGATGCTCAAAACAAGCCTGCAAAGCTGAAAATAGCACACACCAGCTGCTGCTGCTTTCAAGATAAAGATGTCACCAGGTGAGCTCCTCCAGGATTATATATTAAGCCACACCATGATGTAGCATCAAGACACTCTGCAGCCTCAGAGGGCACTGCTGTCTCTACCCCAGCCAAGCACTGCAGGTGTGGGGGAATGTCTGTGCCAGGACACAGCCATGGGGTACATGGCTGGGGGCACAGCCAGGAGGGAGCTGGGAGGAGCCGGGGGTGTGCTGACTCCCCAGGAAAGACTGTGCCAGGCACCGCTTCCCAGAGGCAGATCTGCACTCTTGTAAGAGTCTCTATGGAGGCTTAATCCTAAATACTGCCCTGAGGCACAACATTCCCTGTGGTGGTCCTGCACCAGGAGGTTCAGATGTAGTCTGACAATTAAAATACCTAGTGTATAACAAGACCTCCGCAAACTTACCCTTCTTTTGAGGTTGGAAGTATTTTGCCACACTTACCAGGGTTCATGGTTTTTCAATGTCACCATCTCTAACAAGGTCAGGAGCTTTTACTGATACAAAATGGCCTAGTAGCTGATGGCATTGATTTTAAATCTCCCCTGTCCCCACCCTTCTCATTTCTCTTTTATCATTCTGACTTTTGCAGCATTTCTGCAAAAGCATCATATACCTGCAGGTGCTGGCACAGGCTTGCTGGGCTCACTGCTTACTGGGCCAGGGGCTTTCCCAGGTGCTAACCAGGCTCCCTGCAAAAGTGTTGTCAAAACACTTTCCAAAAACATGGCTGGGAGGAACTGGATCACACAGCATTATTTTTCTTCTCTGTCTCTGAGTGAACTGGAGAACTGCTTGCTGCATCTCTAACAACTGTGTTTAGCTCCTTGTCACAACCCCCTTTGTGCGTTGGTAGAAAAGGCATCACCAGCAGATGCAATTTCTTTCAGTGCTGGAATTGTGTTTATTTTAGTGGAATTGTACTCCATTTGTCTGGTGGCAAAGGGACTAGGCAATTTATATTGGCAGCACTGAATGTACTGAGATTGGCAGTGCTCGGGCACTCACGGCTTGTTACCCAAGGAAAGTTCAGAGCATACTAATTTATCCCACCACGGAGCAGCAATAGAAGAACCATACAGATGGTATCGATCAGTCTTACATTAGTAACACAGTAAACATTTTTTAAGATGGTAAAAATTCAATAAATCTGCTTTGTTTTGTTTCATTGTAAGGTCCAGTTCTTCCTTTCCATCATACAAACAACTTCCAGGTAATAGAAGGGATATTGCATTCACTATTCACAAATCACAGTTTGACCTATTATTTGTAATTTTCAGTGCCTGCCTTCTTATGTGGTGTTCGTAAAATGAGATTAGAGTGATTTACAATAGTCAGAGATGAAACAAGACTAAGAGGAGATGTGACTCATTAGACATAATCCTGAGGCTGTTGGAAGGAACTCGCTTTTCTCAGGAAGATGTGCTGTGATTTTCCAAAGCAGTGTAGGGGATTTAGATGTACCTTTGAGGGGTTTCAGCACTGAAAACATGACCTAACATAACCCACTAGCCCTGATTTTATCTTTTATAAAACCAATCAAGAAATTCAGTTTGAAATTTCCCAAGACTCATTAGTCTTCTTCATAATATTGCTCTAAAATAATGTTCTTTAAATATAGTGTCACTGAGCTTTTCAAAAGTGAAGAAGATATTTTTATTTGCATTCAACATGAGGAAGTTACACTTTGGTTGTAATTTACAGTGCTTCAAAATTATCATTAGTTATGGCTTGAGTGTTTAGCTGCTGTATCCAGACTTAAGAAAGAAGTTGCTTCTCTAATCCAAACCCCAAAATACTCTAATATATCATGTTAACAGGTATGAATTGAGGTTCATCAAGCAATGAGAAAGAAATAGGAAGGATACCCAAGGGTTTACTTTAATGAGCAAGGAAATGAACTTCAGCGGAAGCTGGTCCATCTCCTGGAGTCATGGATGGTGTTGGGAACAGGTGGCTGGGGTCCTCTTAGGCCATTTTGAGAGTGCTAATAGCCCCTCTCGTTTAGTATTTCCTGCTGCTCGGTTTTCTCTTCTTGAGCACCCACATATTTCTGCCAAATTGTTTAGTGCATCTCACAAAAAAAAAAAAAATTGCTTGTCAAGAAGCAGTGCTTGCTTCTGTTCTCTCGGAGCAGACAGGATCTGTAACAAATGACTCACATGCAGTAATTACAGTCTATTTCTTCCTATCTTGCAGTGATTATTCAGATGTGGAAAGAATAGTTCTGTCTTGAATAAAAGAAAAGCTCTGAAGACCCAAACATTGGATCACTGATTTCATTTTTTTCTTCTGTTTTTTCCCCATTTCTTTGTTTTTCAGGTACTGTTTACAGACATGGTATATTGAGGAGATGAAACATTTATAAACAAAACCTCCTGTCAGAGTGCTTGTAGTTTATGTTTGCTTAAAGGACAATTTTGTGTCACCTCTTTGTATTTTAATAGTCAAAATAAATTTTGCATAATAATTCAACTCCTCTCTGCTGCCTGTAATGACTATCTGCATTTTTCTGATGGATGTTTGTATTTGTTTCCTATGATTTACATGACCTGACATCTCATATAATGAGCTTCCCAGTGCAAATGCCATTTGTGATACTCCATGCAGCACTAATCTATCATTTGATGACCTTACAAGTACTGGGGTCATGGATTCAATCAGTGAAATGTTTCAGGGTGTAATTAATTAATTTCTCCCTCCCCACTCTACGACTGTTCACTTAAAATTTGATGAAAGCGATGTTTTTCCGTAACACTTCTTCAATACATATGGTTTGTTTGTGCAATCAATCACATTAAGTTGGGGAGTTCTTAGTACTCAAAAGTTCCAAATGTTTATTTTCTAGCATAATTTAATAGTTTAATTAACCAAACAACTAGCTACTGTGCTTTTTAAAGTACACTCAGGTTGTGATTTAATAATGTGGTTCTATCTTTTCTAAAGCTGGGCTAGATTGCTCTTCATAGGCCGTGGAGCCAGTTGGGCTGTGAGCAACATCGCTGATCCTGTCAACCTTGCTAAGCTGTGCTGTGGCCTGTTGCAAACCCTGATGGAGCTGCTGGCTCTGCTTTAGGCTCCTCATCAGAAAAAAAAAAAAAAAGAATTCGCGATCTTGATGTTTAGCATCCTTTGCTTGCACCCATGTTGCTTAAGAGCTTGCACAGATGTCAGGAGGGAGTTCTGTGGGTGAGGACTCTCTTGCACAGAACTGTGGGATTTTCATGCTATGGTTCATGCCACCCTCTGGAGATGTATGGTCACTTCCAGGAGTTGGTGAGAGACAGCCAGCAAAAGATAGGCTTAAATTCCCTATCCTGGCATTATCATCTTAGAATCATAGAATCATTAAGGCTGGAAAAGGCCTCTAAGATCATTGAGTCCATTAACCTGATGCTCTCAGGTTAAACCATGTCCCTAAGCAGCACATCTACAAGATTTTTGAACACTTCCAGGGATAGTGATTCCACCACTTCCCTGGGCAGCCTGCTCCAATGCCTGACCATACTTTCAGTGAAGAAATTTTTCCATACGTTCCCTGCTGCAACTTGAGGTCATTTTGTCTTATCCTATTGCTGGGAGAAGAGGCTGACCCCTACTTGTCTACAGTCTCTTTTCAGGTAGAGACCAGGAAGGTGTTGGGACCTGCACACTGAGGAGCACTGACATGATCTGCTGCTGTTGTTGTAACATCTGCTGGTCCTAGAAGTCTGGCTTTCTGTCAGCCTCCTCCAAAAGAAGAACATGAGCTTCCTGGCACCCAAGGAACATCACAAACCTCTGCTCTCCACCAAGAACTAGTTTGACTTATGACCTTTCTAAAGCAAAGTGCTTTGCTTTTTGACAGCTCTCATCCTGGAGATTGGAAATTCAAAAATCCAAATTTTTGCCACTTTTCTGGGGTACTAATTAAAACTATGCCAGTGTGAAGAGTTATCTAAAAGGCTGTACCACATAGGTGGGGTACAGACATGTCTCCAGCTCTGGCATATGTTATAGAGGTCTGGCAGTTTGTCTCTGCCTTTGATTATGCTGTGTTTTGTAGATTTTTGCTAATAACAGAAGCAGGTGTATTTTTGTGCATATGCAGCCATCTTTTCACCTAATAATGTGAATTTCTAATTTACAGATGGCTTTGGAACAGAGTCCTCTGGGACCCTGTTGGAAGAATGAGATGTGATCTTTGCCAGCAGCACTCAGGAATAAACCTCTGAGGCAGCTTGGAAGGAGCAAAAACCCCTTGGTGGCTTTGAAATGAAATCCCTGAGATGCTGTTATTATGTTAACAAGTTTTCTTTTATCCTATCAAGGTCCTAGGGAATCTTTCTATTGACCATTAAGGCAAAGCAAGATAAAACATGCCGAAATTGAGAACTGAATGCTTACAGATGGAAATCCTCTAATGTTATGGTTCAATTTCTCTTCAAATAAATATGATTGTTTCTGCAATACTACTGATTGGCTTACTGAAGCCCAGGAAGACTCAGAGGGAGAGAAGACAGAGATGTGAGGGGAAAAATAAAAATTGGGAGAATATTCCCAATCCATCTGATGAATGGGGATTGGAAGAGGCACGGGTATGTCTTTGAGTGACAGCAGCCCTTTAGCTTTGGAAATAACACCGGTGGCATCTCTTCGATGTTGGTGGCTTTTGTAAAGGGCTTCTCACAACAGTAAAATCTCTTTAGAGTGAGTGGTTAAACAAGTGCTGGGAACATGTTGGATGAGTCTAGGCTCTGACCCAGTCCCTGCTGCTGCCTGTTTACTGGACCAGGGAGCTGGTCCCATACCAGCCTGGCCTGTGTATGGAGGAGACTTTGGAAAGAAGGGGTTGTGGGGGCTGTGGCTGGGAGGTGATTTTCTGATATGGCTTCAGTCACTGCTTCACGACTTGCTAGAAAGATCTTTCCCACAAATAATGTTTTCTTTCCACTGTTTTGAACAGACTGTGGGTGGTAAATCACAGTGATACTTGGTTGGAATAATGGACTGAAGTGAAGCTGTGTAGCAATGTGTTTTGCTCCTAGTCTTTAGCCATTACTTTGACAGAAAACAGGCAGCGAATGCAGTGGTCCAATGTGCTGTGGGGTAGCATGTTAGATCCATCCAACTCTACAGTCTGGCTCATGTCTATAAACACACATACAGGTATTTGCAGAATTAAGGCTTAATGTGTTATTTCACTGAAAATTGTCTGTATCCAGCTTAAGACATGGTCAATATTGAGAATAATATGTACATACAGGTCTGCTATATAGGCTATGGCCTAGGCTACAGTGGGAGAATCACTGCTGCTGCACAGACCTCTTGCAGTGCTGTTTGGGCTATGTTAGCAACGAAATGTTAGAGATCAGGAATGACCAGTCCCAGTGAAGAACTAATTGCCTGGAGAAAAATTTCTCTGTGGTGAGAGAGTATAGAAGTAGTATCAGACACTACAAAAAAGTTACTGTGTGTTTTGCCTTATCAGCAGACTTTAATGAAATTTTCAGGGGAAAAAATTGCTTCGTGGCCTAAAGTATGAGCTATTTTACTAATCTCTGTAAAGGAGTTCTATAATTGAAATGTTGATGAAACAGCAGCTCTACTGACTCAAATGATGACCCAACAGTGTCTAAGACAAGCATATAGGAGGCTGCATAATGCTGTTGTGATCATAAGAGTTCTTGATAATGCAGGCATGTTGAAAACTGTGGCTTACACACTTACCTAAATTATGCTTCTTTAAAATTATTTTTTGTGATCCTAATAGCATTTGGTTTCTGTGCGATACTTTAAGGACTCAGTCTGTCTTGGGAAGTCACAGGTACCGCAGGGTTGTCTTTGGGAATTTATTGTCGTGGCTTATACTGCCTATCAGTAACAGCATCACCCTGTGCTGTCATTTTTATCAGGACTTTTAAAAAGAGAAATTATTTTACTACAACAACAACAACAGTGTCTGTGGTCTCAGGTGAGTAGCTGGCTTTTAGGAAAGACAGGAGCACTCTCCTTACTGCTCCGTTCAACCTCTAGGCCAAACTGTGTATTTGAAAGACAGTTTCTCCACCAGCTTACCTTGAGAGCCTCTCAGCCAAGCCAAGAGCTCAGCTTTTCCCATCTTATCCTGGTCTGCTTACCTTATTTTGGGTTTTTGCTTTAGTTTACTGGTTTTGCTCCAGTTTGCAGAGCCCTAAGTAAACCAGGACCTCACAGAGCTGGTGTGCTTAGGGAGACCTGCTCAGATCTGCTCTCTGAAATGCAGACATCTAATGCTAATTTTTATTCTGATTTCTCTACCCTTCTTGAGGTTTAAAAAAAAAAAAAAGGCAAAGAAAGAGACATATAAATTACCAGTCTCAGCCTGTGCCTTTCAGTGTGTGTTTCTGATGAATACACACCAACATGCCTTCATTATCGCCCTGTTTTGTATCTACCCGTCAGATATGTAAAGTAATGTCAGTATCAGAAAATCTCATCTTCTTCTTCCCTTTGTTTGAAAGCAGGTGAATGTACAGGGGAAGCATATATAATAAAGGACTGAAAGAAATAGCTTTGGCTTATTAAATGGCAATTTCCTTCCCTAAAATTGGAATGCCAATGTTTAAGTGGACAAAAAACACAATGTGCACTTTTCTCACCTCATCCTTTTTCACCCAGGCACTGTGGAAATTTTAGAAAGGTAAAGAAGAAGAGGTAAGGAAGGGATGGGAACAGAAACACGTCCTAGAAGGAAGAGCTGGGAGGCATCAGGGAGCACCTGAACGGTGGGAAAGGCAGGAGAGGGCACTGCATAGGCAGGCAGGATCTGCCACACTCCTGCAAGCTTTGAAATAATGCCAGCTACTGCTGGCATTGACAGATTTCCACCTGGCATATTTAGACCTAGCCATTCTCCTTAAACAAAGCTCATGTTTCGCTTGCCAAGAAAATACATCTCCACAAAAAGGGCAGTGTAGGCGAACTAGATGCCCTGCTCTCAGTGCCATGGTGTTCCCTCATGGAGAGGTGCTCTGATTCAGGCTCCTCATGGGTGCTCAAAACCCTCTTCCTCAGAGATATTGAGGAGCTAACAATGTCATAGAGACCCACATTTTGCTACTATCTTCTGATTCTGAGAGGTTATGAAAAATGATGCCCTAGTTGTATCGACTGGTTTAATATTTTCACTTTATATTTATGGTACACACAGTTCTTTCTGTGCCTTTTAAATGTTACATTAAAATACAGAGTGCCACCAGCTTTAAAGAGTTGGAGCACAAAAACTCCTTTCCTGCTCTTGTCTCCTACTGTGAGGAATTTGCAAAACTCTCAGGGAGGCTCTTGAATTATGGCTCTTCCTCTTCCTCATGATGCATGGAGAAAATAAATGTATTATTAATCTGTCCACTGTCAAAGATCTCTGCTCTCTCTCTCTCTGTCAGTACACAAGGAGACAGATTGACAGGAACAGCAGACATATGCAGAATTGCCTTGAGTGAGCTCAGGCTGGTGAATCACCACATGCTCAGGCTGATGAGATGCTGCAGAGCCCTGAAGGGGTTTGTTGTAGGAAGATAACCATGGGGAGTGTCTTGGTCCCAGATAATAGTATCCTTTGGATGTTTGCAAGAAACTCTTATTTTTATCATTGTTTTCTTATTTTTATCATTGTTTTTGGGTTTGGTTTGGTTTGTTTTTTTTAAAGCCTGTTGGTTTGAGGACAACCAGCTGCACCTCATTTTCATAGGACTTAGGAGGACAGCCTGTCTGAAATATGTGGATGCAGGGAGGGGAGTGGGTTGGCTGCAAGTCCCAGCACTCTGTGGCTATGCCAGGAGCAGTGTGGTCTGAAGAAGCTCAGGAAAAGGGAGCATCCTGTCCCTCCCTGAGCTCCTTGGCATGTGCAGAGCAGCCTCTCACCCCTGCATTCCTGCTGGGACTCTTTCTGCTCCAGACCAAACAGTGTGACTATGCCATTGCCTACATCTAGAAGGAGGAGATTGAATGTAACTAGGTTCCATAAGGGCTTGTTTTAGCTTTGGAGAACAAGTGCCAAGGCAGGAATCAGCAGATATGAACGTGTTTCCAGCATGACTCAGCCCCTGTGGGATGGATGCGTCTCTCCCCCGGGGAAACCCTGCAGCACAGAGCACAGCAGCGTATGCCTGTGTCTTGCCAAGGCTCCTGCTGAGATCTGCCTTGGCTCACAAATAAAGAGTCTTTGTGGGTAAGCATGGGCTTTCCTATCGGGGCTGTGGTGTGCCTTACCTAAGAGAAGGAATTTTACTCTCAAAGGAAAGAGCCTTGTGGAAGCAGGCAGTGACTTTCTAAGATGAAATCCCAGGGCTGGAAGGTGACACTCATATTGCCATGGCTGTCAGTTAATGCCAACACCTGCTGGGCACCCACATAGAGACAACAACTCTCGGTCATGCTCTGCTCAGACTGTCTATCCTCCTTCCAGTTCAGAGTGCTGGGATGCTGAACAGGAGATGGGATGTTGCCATGTCCCACTGACATCTGTAGGTATCATAGCATGGGGTTGTTTTTTACTTTCTCTGCTACACTTCTTCCTCCCATATGGACCGGGTCCTTCAACCATGTCCAGCTCCAGTGGGAATGCTCTCACTCTAAGACGATATTCAGAAGGAACTGGTTTCATATCCTATCACGCAGCTTCTTGGTGGTTTGCTTTTTGTAGCTGCCTGAGCTTAGCTGCAGAGATTTACAGCTTCTCGAAAGCCTAGATTTATCTTCAAGCAGATGACCAGTATATCTCATCCTTCTACTCCCACAGATTGGAATAGTTTCTATCAAAAATCCTGTTGGATTCTCTGGGTACCAAGCACTGCCATGCCATGGCAGCAAAGATGACCACACTTGTCTCATATCTATGATGTGCAGCATGATGGCAAGGGGCATGTAGGGAGCTTTAGCATCTCCCAGTGCCTGTGTAGCAGAGATCCTATCACCTTCTGGGCCCTTCCCTTGGTCATACAAGAGTTTTAGCTTGTGGTTCTGGGTTGCTGGCAACAGGAAATTTTGCCTTTCCTGGGCCAGCACATGAGATCAGCACGGGACAGTGGTTACAGTGGGTCTGGTTGCAGTGGGATGAGAAGAGCCAGGCAGGGTGTTGTGTCTTGCCCACTGTATATATTCCTGACAGAGCAGAAGGGAGGGAGAAAAACTGTGCTTGCCACGTGAATCAGTAATGTTGCTTTTATGGCGCAGTTATAGTGTTTTCCCTCTGTTGTGATTCTGCTGGTGCTTTGTTAGTTCTGTTTAGTGCTTAGTGAGGCCATCACACTCCTTAGTGCATGCAAAGAAATTGCTGTTTTCTTCCAGAAGTTCCCATCTATGTTTCCTCCTGTTTTCTGATCCCCTTGGAGGATGATTAGGGTCTGTTCCCCTTCTGAGCACTGTGAGGTGTCAGGAGTGAAGGTCGTTTGTATTTGTATAAGCAAGTTAACACTCTAGAGACATGTATCGATGCTAATTGATTTCCTGTCTCTTTTCCATGTCCAAATGATCTGCTATATCACTGCTATAAATATCAATAACCTCCTGGCTGAAAAACATGGCACAAAGTCGTAGCCTTGTTTCTGTGTGTGCAAAGGGCAAGAGAAACACCAGCTGCTGATCATCTCATAAGTCATGTACACACAAGTGTCATAAGAGGCAAGCAAAACCACTAACGTTGTACAAACTGAAATTCAAAAGGAATGCAACATATGAGGCATATAAGAACACACATGACTTGATGTGATCTGTCTGGAAGCCATTTTCAATAGGTGGGTAGGGTTGAGAAATGCCTGGACTTTGCAATTGTTGAGACCTCTCTGATAGTTTAGTCTGATCTCGAAGCCCCAGGGAGAGGAGGATCCCTCCACTGAGTCTTCCATCGAAACAGATTTCTTGTGCTTCACCAAGGCCATACCTATTACTTAACATCTCTTGAAGTAGAAGCTCCAAGTGTTAGAGACACACTTTTCAGCTGGTGGGTAATTACCTTCCCTATTAAAAATGAGGCTGTTGTGGTTTAACCCCAGCTGGTAACTAAGCACCACACAGCTTCTTGCTCACTCCCTCCAGCAGGATGGTGGGGAGAGAATTGGAGATAAAACTTGTTCTAAATTCACTGTCAATTAGCAGAACCATTTTGACAATCCTAGTAACAATCCTACCTACATCTGATACTTATCCAAATAATGTTGAAATGATTTCCTGGTAAGTAACTATCACCAATAAAATGTTAAGGGAATTCTCTTCTAGGAAGTGGGCAAAGGCTGTTCTGTAAGAAAGACAGGCAGAGAGATTGTGCAGGGCCCCTACCAAGGCAAGTTTCAAGAGAGCACTGTATGACTGGCTGTTTAATCTTGCAGTGTAGGAAGAGCCATCATAGGTTGTTGTGATGTTACTGTGCTGATCGAAACTTGAGAGGTATTTTCACACAGGTGTCTCCAGTAGGATATTCCTAATTATCACAGAGTAAAATTGTGCTGAAGAAGCTGGGATGTGTGGAAGTTACATCCCACTCTGATGGCACCCAAGGAGGATCTTAAAAGGAGCTGTATTTTTCAATTTTCTCAAGAAGTGTCCTGATTCATTAGGCTAAACAGAAATGGTTAATCTTAGAAATCATGGACAATTCAAGGAACCGGAAGAAAAGCCTTTATCTGTCCTGTGCTCAGGGGAGGTGACATGGAGTGGGTGTGACATTGGGTCAAGTAATGAAATGGCAGATCCTGGTGAATAAAGTGCTGAAGGAAGGTGAGATAATTTGTATCAGTCAATGCAGGGCTGTGAGAACATTAGCATGATTTTGTTTTCTCATTAGATTATTCCTGGGATCAATAAAAGCAATAGTATTGACTTAGTACATGTAGATGTCTGTAAGCATTTATGAGTTTGCAAATTCTTACTATCGACTAAGAATGATGTTTAGTCATTAGGGCACACGTTAAATGGTTTAAAGAGTGACCAGCCAACATTAAAAGCAAAAGCTGTTTATCTAATTTCTTGTTCCTGAAGATCAGCCCCTGTCCCTATGTTTTTTGTAATATTTTTATCTCCAGTACAGAGAAAAAATATTCTGAAAGTACTGATAAGGTTCCCTAGTGATTTGAAGATTGGAAATGTGGTAAACAAGGGGAGACTCACTGATACACAACCTGGGCAGCCAGCTAAACCAAGGACAGGCAGACAAATATGCATTTCAAGACATGCAAATACAAGGTCAAGCATTTAGAAACAAGGAATGTAGGTCAGGCTTGTGGAGGAGGAGGCTGTCTCAGGAAGGAGAAACTCAGGAAAGGGATTGTGGAAAACTAAATGCATATGAGTTCCCGCTTGTGGCTGCAGCTGAAAGACCAGTAAGATTCCAGCTAAGTATAGTAGGCAGTAGGAGTAGGGAGGTTGTATTACCTCCATGTTTGGCGTTGGTACACAGCTGCTGGATGCTATGCTCATTTTGGATGTCCACATTTCAGAAAGTACAGAGAAAACTGGCAAAATATTGGAGGAGAGATGCAAGGATGAGCAGAGTGTTGAGAAACTGCCCCATGGAGTTTGTGAGAGTTGCCTCATTTCATTTATAAACAGAAAATTAAGGAGTGCTTTGAATTACTATCAGTGAATGTGTTGGAGGAAGACAGGTGTGTGGTGCAGAACAATTATTTAATACCTAAAATAGGAACTCAAGTGGAAAATAAGTTAGAAATTATTGACAGATGGGGCAAAGACCCTGTTGCAGGTCTACCACTGGAGGGCTTCATAAACAATTGGCTGGGTTTTTTTTCCAAAAATACAAATATTCCCCTCTCAGGACTTGTAATATCTGTAGTCAAGGTGGGGTGTGTCCCCAGGTGCCAAACCCCTGACATTCCTCTGTGCCACACAGAAAGCAGCTGTGCTGTGGGGCCAGGCAGAGGGGCACAGGCAGGTGTGTTCTTCCATAAGTGTATGTCAGCCTCCCCCACCCTGGTCCCTTTATTTTCTGATTTGACTGCTAGGTGTTTTTGTCTGTTAAAATATCTGTTTGCATGTGATTTGTTTTCTCTTATCAATTCATTCCAGGCCCACCTTACACTTTTGAAGGAGTTATTTCTATAAAACAATTTTTTCCCCATCTGTCCTTTTGCCCAGAGTAATGTTGTAACCTAATTCCCTCTGGTAACCAGTCTTATCCAGACTGTCTGTATTCATCTAAAATCCAGCAGTATAGTTTTTGGAGATCTGAAGCACCAAGATATCATGCTGGAGCAGCTGAAACCAGTGCAGGAGATCAAATATTAAAGCAGATGGGTCAGGGCACAGTACAGTGCTCCACAAGGGCTTCTGAAGCTCTCTGCAGTGCTGCTGACTTGTACAGAGACTACATCATCAGATCCCATTTTGCTGTGTGTTTGCAATTATTGCTGAATATCATCATTATTGTGTCTTGGGTTTTTGGTTTGCCATTCCCTTGCAGTGCTTCTGCATTAACATCGTGTAAAGAGCATTGCCAATAATAAATAACCCCTGGTTTTAACATACTGTTATTTCAAAGGTTAGGTTATCTCCGTGACAGCTTGACATTCAAGGATCACAAAGCTTTCCTATAACAACAATGCATGGAATGATCTAATTATGCTTTGACAGGTCATCCCACAAAACAATTAGGAGGGACTGGAGATATTTTATCATCTTGCTATGTGTGTTACACGTCAAAGACATGATGGTAGGAAACTTTAAAATAAACAACGTTTTCAGGGCTAGCAGTTGTTGCTGGGGTAACCTGTCTGATCCCCTCCCCTCCTCCTCCCCCTCCCTGGATGAAGACTGACTTGNTTTTTTTTAAAAAACAATTTTTTCCCCATCTGTCCTTTTGCCCAGAGTAATGTTGTAACCTAATTCCCTCTGGTAACCAGTCTTATCCAGACTGTCTGTATTCATCTAAAATCCAGCAGTATAGTTTTTGGAGATCTGAAGCACCAAGATATCATGCTGGAGCAGCTGAAACCAGTGCAGGAGATCAAATATTAAAGCAGATGGGTCAGGGCACAGTACAGTGCTCCACAAGGGCTTCTGAAGCTCTCTGCAGTGCTGCTGACTTGTACAGAGACTACATCATCAGATCCCATTTTGCTGTGTGTTTGCAATTATTGCTGAATATCATCATTATTGTGTCTTGGGTTTTTGGTTTGCCATTCCCTTGCAGTGCTTCTGCATTAACATCGTGTAAAGAGCATTGCCAATAATAAATAACCCCTGGTTTTAACATACTGTTATTTCAAAGGTTAGGTTATCTCCGTGACAGCTTGACATTCAAGGATCACAAAGCTTTCCTATAACAACAATGCATGGAATGATCTAATTATGCTTTGACAGGTCATCCCACAAAACAATTAGGAGGGACTGGAGATATTTTATCATCTTGCTATGTGTGTTACACGTCAAAGACATGATGGTAGGAAACTTTAAAATAAACAATGTTTTCAGGGCTAGCAGTTGTTGCTGGGGTAACCTGTCTGATCCCCTCCCCTCCTCCTCCCCCTCCCTGGATGAAGACTGACTTGTACGAGCTGAGGTTGTGGTTTGTAAAAACTTTAACTGTCTACATTTAGCTATGGCAAATTGTTTAGGAAAATCCTTTAGTGACAGGAGAATTTGGACCAAGTGCACCCGGGGCTGCAAAATGCATCAAAAAAAGTCTCCTGAAGTTTTTGATTGAATTTGCCTTTGTGTCCCCCTTTGGCATGCTGCCACACTCCAGCCTTACTGTGGTGGGGCTGGCTCTCTCCTTGCTGGAAAACTCTGTGCTCATTTACACTGGAAGTAAAATGTATTTCCACCTTTAGAGCAGTATTTTGTTCACATGTTGTTTTCATTTAAATGGTGCTGCTGGGCAAGGCAGGTGGAGTTGGTCAGGTGAGACAAGGAGCTTCACAGCATACAGTAGCTGTGGTGTCCAGGCCAGGTACATCCCTGGATCAATGACATGAGAACCATTACACAACACTGGAGCTCCCAGATCTGGGACACTCACCTCTGGACCCAAGCCAGCTCAGGCAAAGGCAGACAAAAGCTGGGCTTTCCCCTGCTTCAGCTCACTGTGGTTCAAGCCTGGGTGAAAGCCCAGATTGTGTCACCCCTGGGAACAGCATTACTGTGCTGACACACATCACACCACCAAGCACATGCAGTGGCCTAAGGCAACCCCACGATCATTTGACGGTGCTTCCCAGCACATCTTCCTCTGGCCGTGCAATGTGAGTGTGCAAGTGCAGAGGAGTTTTCATCCCAGGGCCCTCAGGACCCACCTCCAAGATAGACAAGCTCATATATAGGGCAGCCTTGCTCTTTCTGTCTCCTATATCAAGTCTCCTTCTGTCATGAGTT
Organism: Neodrepanis coruscans; assembly: GCA_013400695.1. Lineage (NCBI taxonomy): Eukaryota > Metazoa > Chordata > Aves > Passeriformes > Philepittidae > Neodrepanis > Neodrepanis coruscans. Next base: position 13,584 of record VYZS01027601.1, on the reverse strand, counting down.
CGTTTCCACTAGTAGGAATAGAGAAACATTGTGAAGTCCCTGACTAAGGTCCTTTTCAATGGATGGTTCTGGGGAGAGATTCCCTGCAGCAGCTTAATTGCTACATGCATGGTGGTAGACCCAGAGGTCTCCACCTCAGTGCTTTTGAGGGATGCCTTCTTTTACTTCAGAGCTAGTAACACTTGTATGCTAAATCCTGACTAAATGTTTCATAAGAAAAGTACCAGCTAGACCAAGCTAATAGTTTTCCCACGAACTACACCTTTCAGCTTGTTGCTGCCTCCTCCATTGCAATTTAGAATGACAAACTGTCATATTCTTGGCAATAATTACATGTGTTTTATTATAAAGGTTTTGTTGATGAAAAAACTAGAATGCATTATTTAAAATATTCTAAATATTGCTTCCACCAAGATAAAGGGATTATTTACTATAATAAAATGCTGCTGAGCATTTATATGGCATTCTTTCTCTTCAAAGCACTTTAGCAATGTTAATCTAGGGAAACTGTCTCCTATAAAAAGTGGAAGAGAGCACTTGAGGTCAAGGGGACAGCTCTCAGAACTGAGCATTTTATCAGCATCTGCTGAAAGACTGGAACTTCAAAAAGGCTTTCCAATCAATTCTGTTTAGAGAAGAGCAACTTTCCCTGTTTCACATGTCTGCTATGCAAGAAAATGGTCCAACCTTCTCATCCAATCTTCAGGAGAATAATTGCCTTTTTTAAAGACTTTGTTACCAAAGTCTGGGCTCTGAGCATTTGGAAATGTGCTGTGGAAGAGAAGCACTGAGTCATCATGAGCAAGAGGGGCCATAGGCTCTGCAGGACCTTAAAAAGGCACCGAGAAGCTTAAAAAAAAGAAATACCTTTAATTGCTTTTCAAACGATTATCCCATTGCCCTTGGTAAATGCTGGGTTAGAAGGCGCTTCACACAACAAGTTATTTTTCTTTTTAAAATAAAGGTTAGTTTAAGCTTATCAAGAAAATTAATTGCCATTGCAATGTACCATGGAAAAAATGCTTTCACTCTATCCTGAAGACAGCTGTGAGGCCGTAATTCTCCTTCTGGATACAAGAATAAGTTCTCTGCCAGGGTAGTAATTATCTCAGCATCTGTCTCTTTCTTTCTCTGCTCCAAGAGAATCGAAAGCCTCTGACAAGGTTTGCAGATCAGCAAGGGAGGGAATTCTCAGCCTCTCTCCCCAAGGACTGACATTTATGTCCTTACATTCCTGTACACTCTCTCCATTTCCTTTGCTCCAGCAATAGAACCTTCTCAGATATCTCCTGCTCACGGCTGAGGTGTGTCCCCCCTCACTGCCAGCCCCAGCAATGGGTGACTGTGAAATCCCCTTTCCCACCACTGCACAGCTCAGCTGGCTCCGGGGTGGGCTCCAGCCCTGCATGACTCATGCAAGAGTATATGCAGGAGAGATGTGCATATGGCTTTCGAAGAGTCAGGGGAAGCCATGCTTTGCCCCCTAGAGGGTAACAAGAAACAACAACAGCAACAAAACTGTTTTATCAGAGTTTTACCGGAAGTCTTTCGAGGAATCAGTTTAGCCAGCAACAGTTGCTGACAACCCTGACACTGATCGTTTCACCTTACATCATGTCATGCTCACCTGAGAGCTGAAATGCAGGGTGTTCTTGGACCCAAAGGAGGAGCATGGAAGCTCTCCCTTCTTCTCCTCCTCCACCAGCGCTGTGCCCTGTCCATCACATCTCTTAGAAATCCACGTCCTCAAGGGCAGTCTCTCAGCTGCCGTGCCACATCCTGGGGCAGCTAATCCTCACTGCTCACTAGGCCCTCTGCTCCATGCAAACATGTCTAAATATATGAGATCTCCTTATGCTTGATGGGTCATTCATGATATTCTCCATACAAAGAAATCAAAACTATAGTGCTGCAGGATTTGCTTATTTCCTTATGGACACCAGCACCTCTTTTCCCACCTTTGGCTGAGGTCCCTTTGGCATGCCTTTGTGATGTGCTCCCTGTGTTCAAGTGCTGTGCTTGAGGGCTGAGCTTTACTCATTATTGGTCTCTGTTTTGTTGTTGAGATGACTGAGACAGACCCAGACTCCACTGGCTCTCCCTACCAGCATTTCTCTTGCTCATTGCATGCACCTTGCTCCTTCCACTCCCAGATGAGACCATCGTCCCATATTGTCAGCTCCTCTGTGATTGTTTTGTACCAAGAACAAATTGCATTGCTGGTCTGCCTTCACTCTTACAGGTTATTGATCATATAAATTAATTAAACTGATTCCAGTGCTGATCTCAACAGCAGTCTATATTTTGCAACTCAAACTGCTTTCATTTAACTACTCATTCTCATCAATATCGCAGCCAGTTCTTTCTCCACTCTGGCAGCTCCATCTATACAACAGCCAATACTCACGTAATGACCTTCCAGAATAGGCTTTGCCAATTCCTTCTCTTGTCCAAACCTTCTCTACAGCCTTCTAGGGTGTGATCATTTTTTCTTCTGCTCTGAGCAGAAAAAGAGGAGTAATGCAGGTTCTACAAAGAATTTAGGTATCTAAATAATCATGGCTGGAAAGAGGGAAATCATCTGTACAGCAGCTTTCACTTTAAAAACCAACACTTGCCTGTGCTGACTATGGTGTATTTTCCCAGGGCAGAGCTCCCTATTCCAGGCAAGCAACAGACAGGGTCTCTGGAGATATCATACTTGCTTCTCCTTGGAGTATAAGGTAATATTTGTCCTCTCCAATTGCACTGACCTTTTATTCCAATCACTCTGCTTGTGTTCGGCAGAGGCATCAGTCTGAATTTGTGTAACTCCCAAGAGTTTGATATGTCTCTCTTCTCTCACTCCATGACTTAAAGAGAGTCTCTCTGCCTGTTTCCAGTTTATCATGATCCTCTGCCTTGGGACTGACACTGCAAGATCTATTAATTTCTCATTGCTCTGAGTTTAAAGTGAAGACCCTCTTGTAACCCACTCATAACCTTCATGGGAGAGTGGAGTATCCTTGCCAATTATCTCAAAGATCACTTTATAAACTCATTCCCTCCAAATATATTTTACAGCAGGAATAACTCACATGAAAAAAGATTCACCTTCCTTTCAGCAATGTCACTGGAGTCGCAGCAGATTCAGAAAAAAGTTGAAACACTAACAGGAGCCGTATAAAATCACACAAGCTTCCTCCTTGCTTCTTGTTTTCCCTCTGCCATCCCTCCTGGCTGTCAGAGCTCCCAGTGACATCTTGAGCAAAAGAATCTACATCTTTAAGTCCTCATGCCCTTTGACATAGTCAATTTGTCCTTATCTCCCTTTGGACCAAAAATAAATGGGCGAGTTCTTCATTATCTTCCAAATGAGATGTGAAACTGAGGTCCTGACCACTTGTGATCGTTAGAAAAATCCCATGGCACTTCTTGCAAGAGCAAGACCATTAGCCCTGATGTCCTGGCAGAACTCCAGTTTGGGTGATAATAATTACATTTTGCTTGCTTTTGTAGCTTCAAAGGGACAGTACAACTTCCCTCCTTTGCTTTCCCAGCCTGTCGTACAGGGCAGCAGTGCCAGCAGCCATGCTCTCCCAGTCTGTGTGTCCTGTGGATTCCTCTGTGAGGGCAGGTTAAACATGGGCTTGCTTGGCCCAGATCAAGGGAGCAACAGGTCATGTGCCGCTTCTTTCCCAACTCAGTTTGATTTTCTTGGTCCCTAGAAAAAGCTTTGTGTCTCCATGCCTGAAGCCCCTGATCTATGCACTGGCTGCATCCCCAGTAACTCTGCTGCTTCCTGTAAAGAGACTCTTTGGATGATTTGCTGGGGTCTCATTGTGTTTTCTGGCTCCTGGACATGGCTCTGCTGTAAAGATCTTTCAATATATGATCTTGGTTTTCCAGTCCTTGACCACTTGTATTATATGAAGCTGAATAACAGGTGCCTTCCTGCTTTTGCAATTTTTTGTTACATTTTGTATCTTTATGCAACCAACCCAAGTAACAAATCTTTACTAATCTTTTGCATATTTGCCTCTTACACCTATATCTAGGAGGTGTCTGTCTGCTCTCTGTAACCTTTTGGAGAGTCAGTTGCATTACATCTCAAGAGGACACTTTTAAGTGCAAGTTATGGGTCAGCATCCAACATCCACTGAAGACAATGGAACTACTTCCAGTGAGAGCCACAGCTGCTGAGTGAAACCCTAAATCTATAAATAACTTAGCCAGAGTTTGAACCATGCTGAGGGAGAAGAAAAAAATTGGATGAATTATTCTTTAGAGCTGCCTCAATGGGAATTTGGTGTCCCTGTCCCTCTGAGGATGTTTCAAAAGCATTCATGAGGCACTGTGAGAAAAACATCACAAAACTGAGGAATGCAGATGATCCCCTGTTTGTTGGCTGTCACAGGCTTGGGAGGGAAGCTTTAGGAAATCCAGGACATCCCAGCAGGATGTTTTCAGATGTACATGTGGCAAAAAGTTCCAGTGCTAAGAACTGCCTCTGATCATTTGCATTCAATGCAAACTGAGTCAGAGTGGACTCTCTAAATCAGCATTGATAAAAACATAAGTGAGAGAGGGTTTTTGTTTCAGAACAGCTACCAAAAATTATAAATGATTTTTCTACAGAGAGCATCAATTTCTCTGGAAAAAAACCCACATGTTAAGCCTTGGAGAAGCAGTGGAAACTGGGACCCCAGTGCATCCACAGCCCTTCTCCCCTTGGAGGGATGGGATGAGCAGCCATGCTGCCCCAGAGCTTCTGTCTACCTACACTGGTACTGTGGCTCTGGGGCAGAGCTTGGAGCTGTGGATCTGCTGCCCTCTGGACATGTTGGGAAGCCACCCACCTCTTTAAGACCTTTTCAATTTTCATTTTAAATCCAGGGTTGGTCTGAATTCCTTTGGTCAGAGACTGGCTCTTTTTGCCTGTGTTTATTTGCCCATTTGGCTGTCTCAGTATGTGTTTCATTTCCCTGGCTCCTTTGGCATTTCTTTGAAGTCTGATTAGAGCAAATATGCAAAGTGCCTTTCCTAGTGGGAAATTCCTTCTGCAAACACGAGGGTGCCAGCCTGGCTCTGGAACAGCCAGCTCAACTTGTCTGAGGGAGTGGACTTGGGGGGTTTGTTGGTGCCACTGCAGAGCCCTGCACCAGCCAAGACCCGCAGTGCCCACTCCCATCTACATCCTGTGTGGACTCCCATGCTGAGCTGAGCCACTGTCTGTACCACGCAGGTCTTCCCAACAGCATCACCTGTGCCACTGAGCAATGTGGGACAAGCAGCAGTTGTGGTGGCTCTCAGGAGGATGCAGGATTGTGACCAAGGGCAGAGCGGGGCTTGCTGGCTCAGAGCTGGCACAGGCTGTGCCATTCTGCATGGGGCTGATGAAAAGCAGCTCACAGGGGCTGCATGCCTGCAGAAGATGAACAAGCATTTTAGTAGGGACTGCCTCTCAACCTTCTGCTCACTGAGGAGGCTCCATGCATCCAGAGGGTACATCCTGGGCAGCCACAGAGAGGGTGAGCGTGCAAAGTCACAAGGAATCCTCCATCAGGCTTGGAAAGCTGCTGCTCATATTGTGCATAGACACATTTTGGCATTATTTCTCCCTGCTGCATCCTGGAGCGGCCAAATACTGCGACAGAGAACTTGTAGGAACAAAAGATATTTCTCCTTAAGCCAAGAGCCACTGGAAAGAGCTCAGGCTGCAGCAAGCTTTCATTCCCCTATCTCTATTTGTAATTAAGCTTTGCATTAGTATCAGATGAAATTAATGCTCAAAGCTCATTCCCTATTAACGGGGAGGGTAGTTGCTGTTGTGCATGTGTTTAAAGCAGAGTTGTACCTGCTGATCTTGATGAATGGGTCATTTGTGCTGTGAGTTTTCTCTGAAAATGAGGAGGAGAGTACACAGCCCTGGTGCTGATAAGGAATGCTGTTATTTTGTGTTCTGTAGCTATTTCTCCAGGAAGCCGTTGCTTCATTTGTATTGCTTTTTTAACCTTATATGCTCAGTGGGCCCAGGCGAGGCTTCTTTCTTCTTGAATTAAATGTAATCAGGCTGAGCAGCGAGGAAGAAATGATGAATGAGGACATCATTTTGGAAAACACATATCTCCTGACTGCTTATCTCAATGACATAAGAGGACTTGAATACAGTATGGAAAATAAATGCAGATGGGGGCTCAGCATATCGTGCTGGAGAATAATAGCTCAGAGGGTTAGACCTGGCCAGAAACTATTTATTATTTAGAATATTGCTCTTGTAATTTATAAAGGTTAATCACTAAAAGTTTAATTCTCCTATAGGAAAATGGTTGAAGAGCTCTGGCATTTGTCATGGTTGCAGCACGAAGCGACAATGGCAATAAAAGAAGCAACCTTGCAGAGAGAGCCAGTGCCTGGGCTGATCCATCCAAGAAGGCATCGTCATCCCTTTTATCTGAAACCAGATCCAGTGCCAACCCACCATGGAGAGCTTTGGGAGTAAGGAAGGGTGGAATGAGGGGGTGTGCATGGAGGTGAAGCACCACTTGCAAAACTGTAGTTACAGCAAGGGGCTGTTTGTCCTTCAAGGAGGGCACCGAATAAAGTCCCCTCAATTCACCTCCTGGCCACCCTCCCGGGCTGGCAGCAGAAACTCGGAAAATGTCACAGCACATGAAGTCTCTGGAGGGCAAGAGGAAAAAGGGACTCAAAATAAAACTTCATGAAGTGGAAGAGCAGTGAGGTTGTCTCATCTATTCTAAGGCTATGTTTTTAGCCAAGGTGCATTTGTTAATGACTGTATAAACCAGGTGAATAAGGAGGAGAAGAAAGGGGGAATAGCTGCCAAATAATTTGCTTTTCTAACACTCCAGTGTACCACTGGAGTTATTTATTTGCAATGTGACTTCCTTTTGATAGAATAAATCTGATAAAGTCTGGCCACATTGAGCTAAAATAGCATTTGAGCCAGCTTGTTCAACACAGGTCAGCGTGCAATTATGGAAACATCCACATTTTCATCTGAAGCAGAACAGACTACTTTACCATGAAAAAGAAGGGGCTTCTTTTTGCACTGATAATCAGATTTCCATAAGAAACACAGTGCCTTTGCAAATTTGAGTCATCAAGTCATGGCTGTGTTTGGGTGGGGGAATGCTGCTCATTGCAAGAACAAGGGGTATGACGCATCCCATAACAAGCCCAGGAAGAGTCTACACTAAGGGAGTATTAATTATAACAAATAAAGATGACAGAAAAGTCAGTGTTTAGAAAAAAATGGAGGGCTAGCCTAGCTCAACTATGCTTAAACTTAAACAACCCTCAGACTCTGAATATCTGAATTTTGACACTGGAGACTGACTTCAGTGCTAATTGCAGAATACTTGTGAATGCAGCTCATGGATTCTGACCTCCACGTCAAGCATATTTCATTGCAGAAAAGTCCTGGAATTTTGTGGGGATCCTGCACCCAGCAGTGGGGCTGGGCAGTACAGCAGTTTACATTACAGCTCATTGCCCAGGGACCTGTCAGGTTCCTAGCGGAGCTGGGAGAAATGTCCAGCCTTGCTCGAAGGTTTGCAATATCCACATGTGGGGGAAGAAGAGCTTTGGTTAGCAATATGAGTCCTAAATGAATTTTATTGAATTGACATTAATCCATGTCTCTGTTTATTGGCATTGCCACAAGATTTTTCACAGAGTAGATGTTTTTCCTTGCTCATGAAATCCAAGTATCAGGGTCCTCTGGGTCCTCTGAGTGCTGTGGGCCCACTGCAGCCCAAATATTGAGAGTGCTTGGGTGTAAAGCACCGATTTATCTGTGTGTAGCCTTTGAACAACACACAGCTTTGCTTCTCTCTGAGAACAGGGAGTGGGATGGAGTTAAGCTGTGGAAGGGCTTAGGAGTGTTTCTATCTCAGGCAGCAACAGCAACCCTCTGGAGCAGGTGCTTGGCATTGCTCCTTACTCCCATGATGAAGAGCTGGAGGATTTCATTCAGAAAGCCTGCAAGTCCCTGAGGAACAGATGCTTAGGCTCATTGCAAAATGATGGATCAAGATCTAGTAAGGCAAACTGAGAATTGGGACTGGACTGGTTTTGAAGATCCTTCGGTGGCCTTCTTACTGAAAGTGACAATTATCCTGCTGGATTCTTTCTTCTGCCTTTTTTTCCCATATAATTTCACTTCTAAAATGTGATTTCCAGCTTTTACTAGGTCTCCCCTTGTTTCTGATTTACTTCAGCAATTACCTCTAAGTAGGACTGCAGTGCCACAAAACTGAGGTGCTCTTCTGGCTGCTGAAAAGCCACTAAATCTTGGAAACTGACCATGAAATCTAAAAACAGAGCAGAGACAATAGCTAGAGCAGCACTTCATCAGAAAACTAGTTGTGGAAGCGTCAAACACAATGAGCTCTTTGCCTCTCGGTGTGTGACAAAGGAGAAGGTGCCACACGGAGTGATCCCATGCTGCCAACCAGGGCTCAGCAGTGGCATGCTGGCTGCCAACACTGACATTCCACCTGTGCACAGAACTGCCTGAGAAAGGTCATGGAATCATAGAATCACTAAGGTTGGAAAAGATCTCCAGGATCACCAAGTNTTGTTTCTGATTTACTTCAGCAATTACCTCTAAGTAGGACTGCAGTGCCACAAAACTGAGGTGCTCTTCTGGCTGCTGAAAAGCCACTAAATCTTGGAAACTGACCATGAAATCTAAAAACAGAGCAGAGACAATAGCTAGAGCAGCACTTCATCAGAAAACTAGTTGTGGAAGCGTCAAACACAATGAGCTCTTTGCCTCTCGGTGTGTGACAAAGGAGAAGGTGCCACACGGAGTGATCCCATGCTGCCAACCAGGGCTCAGCAGTGGCATGCTGGCTGCCAACACTGACATTCCACCTGTGCACAGAACTGCCTGAGAAAGGTCATGGAATCATAGAATCACTAAGGTTGGAAAAGATCTCCAGGATCACCAAGTCCAACCTTTGAGCCAATACCACCATGCCATAAATTGGGAATAGAGATAGCACCTGCAAATCAAACCTTGCCAGGGGATGCTTTCAGCAATACTGATTTTGAAGGCCACTGTGTGAGGATCTCACGGATCACATAACAAATGGCAAAACGCTCTGCATGACGAAAGGAACCTCTGGCCTGTAAAATAACCCTTTTTGGAAGTGCCATAGAAACCTGTCAGTGCTCATCCTTCAAAGGCGGCTGCTGAGTAGGCCAAGGGCTCCTCACTTACATGCAGAACAAAAACAATGCCTGCGAGGTAAGAAAGTGTGAAGGGGAAATAGTCTTCCCCTCCATATTTGCACACTGGTCTTTAAATTGTATCATATAAATCAGCCCCACCAACTAAATGTGGCGTGTTCTGAAATATTGTATTTGCTTTGGATCAGTTCACAACCAGATTGCTTTTATTTTGTTTCATAAGAAGTTGAGATTGGAGATGTATGGACATGTTACTCTTTATGTTTGCATCTGCCACCCTGGCAGGAGAAAAATCGTTGCTTGGGTTTTGCAAACATTCTCCAATTATTTTCCACAAATGCTTTGGATGAAATACTGTTGGTTCATATAATTAGCTGTAATAATAAACTGGCAAGGTTTTATTTTTGTTTCCTTTCAGAAGGAAACATACTGTAATGAACTCAACACCCTATAGTGCTGTTGGCATGAACTGTAATGCACAATGAACAATTTGGGGTAGATCACTGTCTGCTCCCAGCCCTGGTGGTGGTCCTGGGTGGAGGGACTTGAATTCCCACTGCTTTGTCTCTGCTATGGCTGTGGGTTTTTTTCCATTCAGCTCTTGCAGAGGCAATACTACTGGGATGGATGAGATATTCCTGCAGAAGGAGATGTTTCCAGGGAGGCAAAGGAAGCTGCAGAAGAACATGATCCTTCAGATATGGATATTCCTACATGTCAATCATGCCAGCTTAGGTTCACCTTCCTCTTTTCCTACCAGCATCCTTATCCAGATAGACTGATGACTTAACTCCAGTGAGTGCCAAAGGACAAACTCCTGATTGCACACAAGCAGGAAGGGGAGATGCTCTCAATGTGCAGCTACTCATGGGCAGGGCAGCCCTTCAGCAGACCCAGTACATTGGACTAGAAATCTCTGGCATTTCAGTGGGCAACCTGGTTCTCCCCTTAATCCTTCTTTCAGCCCATGAAGGAGTTTGGGGATTTCATCTCTCTGCTCAAGAGGAGGGATGGGTGCACTGGGCACATTTGTTCCTTGGGGCACTTGCAGTCTTTGCCTTGCAGCATCTGCTGGCCCTGTGACACACACAAAAGTCTTCTGTTTCTATTGCCCTTGTGTAGTAAAAGAAATTACCAATATTCTAAGTAGCAAATGCTGCAGACTACTAAAATAATCTAATTTTGAGTCAGCTTTGGAAAAGATATGTGGGGGTTTTAAGCAGTTTTGAACCTGACAATACCAATTTTTATCCCTGACCTCTACAACTACCCTGCCTTCTTTCCTACTTCTCAGAATACTCTCCCTGTGCAATAACCTCTGCTCCTCCATGCTGCATGAATCGTGTACACTTGGCTGGTGGATCAATCACCATAACAGCTGTTATCTTCAAGGTTTATTAATGCTTTCCAACTGAATTCCTGTTTTCCTGCTAATAACCCTACCAGTGGAACACTTTTCTGGACATGCAATTATTCATGTGGCAAACTTGCCACCCAAATGCTGGTGGGAAATTAGTAAGCCTTGCATCCAACTGGAAGCAAGTCATTATTAATTTCTGCAATGGGCTTGAAGCTGGGATTATTTCACTGCAGGGCTGTCTTCACTCCAAGTAACGCTCAGGAAGGAAGAGCAGCTGATGTATTCGGAGGGATGAGAGGGGCACAGGTGCTACCCATAGGGATTCATTTGGCCCCACACCCTGCACTTGGATTTGTAGAGTGCAGCTGAAAAGAGGAGAGGCCTTAAGCAAAAGGGGCAAAGAGAACCTGAGTGTTTGGCCCAGTTGCTGCTGGTAAGGATGAGGAAAAGGTATGCGGAAAGAGATATGTCACAGTACTGGAGCACAGAATTTCCTACGGGGCTTGTGTGGGTCTGGCTGTTCCTGTCTCTTTGGAAATAGTGGGCTGGCAATGCCACAACACAAATGCCTCTGCAGCAGCAGTGAGGAGCTTGGCTATGGAGAAAACCAGGCTGGGTTTGTTTATGCTCCTCTTGGTTAAGCAACACTGCAGATATCACTTTAGTAGCTCAGCTAATAGCCACTATCTGTCCCCAACAGTCCTCTAGTTTTTGGTAGATAGGCAATGCTCAGGACTAGATACAATTGCTGGGCACAGCTCCAGTTCCCTGTGGTAGAGATAGAGCTGTATATGGACTGAAGATAGTATATGGTCTTTTGCATTGTTATGCTTTGTCATTTTACTGTATATTATATTTGGCAGCCAGAATAGTTGGCCAAGCTGGGAGTCATCCCTCTGCTTTGAAACAGTCCGGCTTGGCAGCTCTGTTTATTTTTTACTGATTCATTCTGGTGGAAGCTAGGGTTTGAGAAGTTCAGAAATTAAAAGGAAGAGTCTTATTGCTGTAAAGTATGGGTTTAACTTGTGGCTTTCTTTTTTTTCCTTACACTTTCTTTATTGGCCTCAGGCACGATAACAGAGCTATCCATATGGGCAGTGTCAGTATTTTTATGCCTACTGTAAAAATACTCTGAACAATTTACTCTGAAAAAGCCAGCACCTCTCTCAAACACAGTGTTGCTGGGGCCAGCATATTCCTCTTTCAGACAACTGAATATTGAAAAGAATGCAAAACATGCTGAAAAAGCAGAACCTGTCAGTCTTCCCTTGGCGGCTATCAGCACTGGAAAGGATGAATGAAGAAGTCAAACATGGCCATCTTCAGCCGATCACTTGTCTGCTGGGCTTAGAGGTAACTCCTTGGGAGATGGGATGCAAACTTTTCTCTGGGATGTGCTCTAAATGTCTGTGGTTTTGCAGTTGAATGGACGTACTGCTCTGCTACAGGGCATAACAAGGCCATCTCCAGCATGTGCTTGACAAGAGTGTGTGGCAGGTGGTCAGGGTGCAAGGACACAGGAGTCCTGCAAGCCCTCCCAGGGCCCTTCAACAACAGTGGGACACCTTCAGCTGATGCAGGACCTGGGTTCAGAGTTATCCTTCAGGAGCCAGGCATTCCTGGTGCTACAGTGCATCCATGACTGTGGCTTTTGCAGAGCTGTGTGTGCTAGACCTGATCCCACCCTGCATGAGGATTTGATTCTTCACAAGCAAGGCTGACACTAAGTCAGGTGTGCTGTGGCAGCAAGGGGCTGCTGGTAATGGTTTCTACCTTTCTGCCCCTATCACACATCATGCCAGAAAGTTCTTGCAGAGCTGTAATGACCTACCCTCTTCCCCATCCATCTCCCCCAGCATTAGCAATGCATGACAAATGCATAGCCATGCACACATGGGTACAATCCTGATTGTTCCACAGTCAGCAGCAAGTGCCCATCAATCCACTAGAGTCACTTTAGACTGCTTTTATTCTATTTGTTTCATTATGCTGTTACAGCTCTCCTCAGACACAGTGCTAATTAACTCAATCCCATCCTAGCAACTCCTGGTTCCCACATCATCTCCAGGGTTTCCAGTCCAGGGAATTGTAACAGATCATTTATCCCAGGGGGTTTAAATGGATGCTTTTCCATGATGGAGCTGTAGGCAGAGGGACTCATAAGTGCAGAGGTGCATTCAAGTCTCTAATTCAGTATGCAGCATCAAAATTTGTATAGATTTTAAATAATTCATCAGTGGGCTTTGGTATATTTAGTCATTCAAATTAGGAATCTAGAATTTTGTTCTGCGGAAAGCTAGTATGTGTCATTGTCAGAGGTTAGCTCTGCCGGCCGTGTCCGTGCAGAGGAGTTCAGACAAATTAAGTCAGAAGAAGTGACTGGCAGCAGAAGATATAGGAAAATCTGTGACACATAATGATGCCATGAGAGCCTCCAGGCAGCTGTGGGCTGGATGACACCAGCCCACAGTCCAGCAGTATGCACACTGCCGAGGTGTTGGGAAACTTAATTAGCAAGGAGCATTGCCTGGGTTGCAGGGTAGAGTCATTTGCATGGTCTGGGTAAGGTCTTTAGGCTTCAAACCATTAGCTGCCAGCACTTGGAGACTGTCTCCATCTGTCGCCCCCTGTTCTGTATGTGGATTGCAAACACTGCAGGCAAGGAGATGCTCTTCCTCTTTGCTGTGTCCTGTGATTGTAACATGGGCAAGTGGGCACTTGTACCCATTAGCAGACATGGCAGCAGTGCTGGACTCAGAGTCACAGCTGGCAGAGACCTGCAGTTTGGCAGATTACCAAACCCACTACAGTGATGCTGAGTCCTGCTGCAAGGGATGGTTTAGAAATATGGACCCATAGCTTCATTTTATAGCTACATGGCTTTGGTCTGGGTCTGCCTGTCGCCCTTTCTTGACTCAAAGGAAGCATTTGAAAAAGGGCTGTAGTAGGGATGACTTGGGAGGGATTTGTGTGCAGCATCTCCCAGAGAATGAAATCTGCTCAGGGTGTTGTGGTGGTTTTACCAC
>VYZS01027594.1:6007-16812 GCA_013400695.1 Neodrepanis coruscans | reverse complement strand
AAAATTTGTTACTGGTGATGATTTGTGATGGGAAAGAAACCTGCCTGCCTCTCTCCCTCTAGGAGCACAGAATGAGTTTCGAAAACTGCTCTTAGGGAAAAGCTCGTTTCTCTTTTTAGGTAAGATCCTGGGCTGTGGAAAAGCGTGATGCCTGGACAGAAAGAGAAGAACCTTACTTCAGAAAATGGGCTAGTTTCACTGGTAGTCTGACAGATGAAGGGCTGACTCGAATTTCATCATGAATACTACTGTGAGCTCTAGTGATTGCTGTGTCAGTTAGCTCATCCAAGTGGTAAACATGTGAGCTGATGATCTGAAGGTAAATATTATGACAGAAAACTTGCTAGGAAAAGGTATCTTCTGTGAGCAAGTAATTTAATATAGGAGATTACTATTTCTATAACATAAACTACGTTAAGTACTTGGTGTCAGCAGTTTCAGTATATCGTTCACTGGCAGCAGTAAGTAAGCCTGGAAAATCTGACTCATAGGATTAAACTGGTGAAATCAGTAGGAGACAAAAATTGTTTAGTAATCTGTGTGGTGGAATAAGAGGTACTTAACACCCATTGCCCTCCAAAAGCCATCATTATTCCTGCAGTGCCATCTACTGGTCCAGACCTCAGATGTACTGAGAGCAACTAATTTTTACATGTAGGTCTGTCGAAGATTAATGATGTGATCCTCTGTTAAGATAAGAACAAAACAACTAATCATTATTATTCTAATAGCTTTTCTCGTTTTCTATAATTTTAAGTTAATATTAATTGCTTCTTTCATAGATTAAATACTTAGCAAAAAGGGTGTCTTTAATATGGTACAGAATGCTGTTGAAAATGAATTCATGTACTCTACCTGAGCTAGAAATAACTCTTTATGGCTTATAGAATGCAGAGATAAACATTTCACATACATTCAGACATATTTTGTTTTCACAGAAAACAAATAGGCATGCATGTTCATTTATGTGTACTTTCCAAGTTTGTGGACTAAGTGATTGATCTAGATGTTTCAGAAGTTCCATAGCTCTGTTATTGTCTAATGATTCTCCTAGACTTCATACATGAATTTAAGAAATTTACAAGGGATTTCACATAATATGATATAAGTAGAGTGAGAGTAATTGCAACAATTAGTAAAATTATAAATTTTAGTAATTTACAATCCTAGAAGTTTTATGAAGATGCAGGTCAGATCAATTCTTCCATTGCAGGAGCTAGGGGGAATATGCTGCGGTTTTCATTCTGTGGGACCTTCCTTGTGTTCAGTAGTATTGACTGACACATATTTTGGCCCCACTTCTAACGCTGCAGATAATCAAGTTTAAGGTAATATCACAGCTTTATCTTTAACTTAGATCAAGGTATGATTAGAATAACAGTTCTCTCATCCACTGGCATACGGAAACCAACCTCACAACACAGGCCATGTTATGAGAAGATATGTTTATTATGCCAGCAAGGAGCAGCTTACAGTTTTATTCCACAAAGCCCGCTCTCACAAGCCATGTGACCCTCAGGATTATATACTCTTTCTCGGCAGTAGGCNATCCTCTGTTAAGATAAGAACAAAACAACTAATCATTATTATTCTAATAGCTTTTCTCGTTTTCTATAATTTTAAGTTAATATTAATTGCTTCTTTCATAGATTAAATACNGTCGCTCATTGCTGATTGGTCCCCAGTTCAAGGCCCTTCCCCATTCTTCACCCCATTACAGAACCCAGAAACCTCCCCACTTCAAGGGGCTGAGCTGCCATTGCCACTGTCCCACTGCAGGGAAACATGTTTCCCCTGGGGAAACCTTGAAATATTGTTCCAGTTAGCCTTTGTGATGTCTAGTTTTCACTCTCTCTGCCTCCTTATCTGATGTTCGTGTCCAGTGTTCAAAAGGACTCTTCTCATGTTAGCTTTATGTCTGACATCTTGTGGGCATTTCCCCAACCCTGAATAATTCCCCCATCCTTAACTCACCATCTCCTCAACTTTGGAGCCCTGCAAGATTTATTCTTATCCTATTTAACATCGGTCTATTAGTACTTAAATGTATTTTGAGGCATAACAAGCTTAAATGCCAGAAACACAGTGATAATTCAATATTTTATAAGAAGCACAAACAAGCTATACTTATCTCTACAACTAGCTGAAAGTAACACCTGGATGAAAAACAACTGACTGAAGTATAAACTTGCTGTAAATAACTTATTCTGACAATATAAAGAGAAAACTTGTCATTTTTATAATACCCATTTCTGAAGTGATCAGATACTCTCGGAGATAAAGTGGCTTTGCAGCGCTAGTCGCCCAAATAACCAGTGGAGCAGAAAATACACACAGACTTCTGTGTCTGGTCCCTTCTTGTATTAGACAAAGTTTCATGATCTCCTTCCTTGAATGTGGGTATTTATAACCAGTAGGAAGGAAGCCCATGCTCTACATTAACTGTCAAAGGAAACTTCTCAGTAATATTTAGCAAAGTACACTGAAGAAGTCAGGTTCATCTAATTCTGTATTCTTTGAATGTGTGAGCTTCTGGTTTTTACTTTTACTAGACATGGGAGTCACTGATCATATATTCTAGTATCAGTCAGTTTCAACACAGTATATCTTATAAAACAGGTTATTTGAATGCATCCACAGGAGAGATTTTTGAAAAATGTTCCTGTACTTTCCAGTCATCTTCAAAATGACTTTAGTGATTAATGAACAATGTGTCTGAATTGAACTATTCTTTTTCTTTTTTGTTGTTAATACTCAGAAAGATGCTTTCTATCAGTCTGCCTCAACTGAATGTTTGCCTCTGACCTCTACATGTTCTCACACCATGAGACTTCATTATTTATTTTGACACTGTCTTTCCTCCTTCTTGACCACATAGCTTTATATTCTTTCTTAATTCATCTATATATCAGATTAATTCATTGCCTGAAAAACATCAGCTTGGGTGACTATATATTTTTCAGTCAGTATCAGTGAAGAACACATGGACTTTTCCTATAGCTTCAGTGAATTTTATACTAGATAAATAAGGCAGCTCCTATTGGTACTCTTTTGCAAGTTGTTCCATCTCCATTTTACTTTTCTTTTTGAAAAGTCCTTGCATTTGCATTTTTATATTGTCTTTGCTAAAAATTGTTTAGGGGTAGAGATGCAGCCAGAAGACTATTGTACAATGAGGTAGTGCATGCCATGGTCAGGGATGCCATTCACTAGACCAGGTTGCTCAGGGCCCCATCCAACCTGTCCTTGAACACTTGCAGGGATAGGGCATTGTGGGGAAGAAGGGGCTGAGAATGGAAGATTGGCAAGGAGAAAAAAAATCATTTGCTTTTAGAATTGCTTTCACTCAAAGACTAACTTTGCAGCTTGGAAATGCTAATAATATTTTTACCGTGGGAAATTTCACTTTTTTTGCCTTTGTTTGGCTGCCTTGAGAAGTGGAGTTTCTGCAGAAGATAACAGGAGGTTGTGAAAAGACTTAAAACATTCTTTGCTGAACTGGGCCTCTCAGTGCGGAAGAAGAGAGATAAGAAAGCCCAAAGGTTTTAAAACACAGCTTGGTGAAGTAATGTGCCAGGTTTGTTATGTAGAGGCTCCACCCTGCAGGTCTTTTTGCCGGCTGCTAACTAGCAGTGTAGTGTCTCTGTCTGCCAGTGGAATAATGGAATAAATTTTTTCTTCACACTGTAGCTGTGGATTTTGTGTTGCATTGGTTACCTGTGTATAATCAATTCACACAGACATCTACATCCTTTCTGGGCAACCCATTTCAGTGCTTCACCACCATCACAGCAGAGAACTTCTTCCTAATGTCTAATCTAAACCTACCCTCCTTCAGTTTAAAATCATTGCCACTTGTCAATATCTGCCCATATAAAAAGTTTTTCTCACTCCTTTTTATAAGCTCTCTTAAGGTACTAGAAGGCTGCAATGAGGTCCCCTGGAGCCTACTCTTCTCCAGGCTATACAACTTCACCCCTCTCAGCTATCTTTGTAGAAGAGGTGCTCCATCCCTCTATTCATATTCATAGCCCTCCTCCAGACCTGTTCCAACATACTCCTTGTGCTGAGGACCCCAGCATATTGTCCAAGGGACTCTTGAAGTCTAGGTCAACACTCCAAACTCAACTGTGTTCAGTGACTTATGAATCTGTATTGTGAGCAAGACGCTATAAAAATACTAATTCATTTAGAGCTGGTGAACCTCACCACGTGTGGAAACTCTGTGCAGCTTGCTATAATCCACAAGAAGGTGTTCATCCAATGCTGTAATAGGCAGGATTACCATCATCAGAAGAATTTAAGAATGCTATCACCTTCTCTGTATTTTTCATCTTTTATTTAATGTATTAGTTAAAATGGTTTGACTGTTGTTGTCTTTCTTACAGAGTGTCCAAAAGAACTGTCACCTCAGTGCAAAAGAGTAAGAAATTATATGCCTTCAAATGTATAGAAGAAATTAGGAGTGTCCTGGTTTGGACACTATGGCGTGTTATAAACAATGAGAGATTGCAACAGAATTGACAACAACCAACAGAATTTATTTTACAACAACAAAAACAAAAGACAATAAAGACACAAGCAACAGACTGTTCTCCTCTGGGCTGGCTGCTAGGCTGGTGGAGCAAAGGAGGAAGGAGGCTGGTCTGTGGAATGGCACTGAATTCCACACCAGGGTTCCAGGAAGATAGAAAAGTGAAAAGAAACCCCGGGGGGCCAAAAGGAAGAGAATACCACTGCTGGTGAACTGTATGATCCTCAGCCCTGTGCTGCCTCTGCTGTCGGTTAAGCTGTGCTGCTGCTTGAGCTGCGGGAAAAGACCGAGAGAACAGAGAAGATGCCAGGGCGCAGCTTCGACAACAGCCAAGCTTGAAGAGAGAGAGAATTTCCGGGCTTGCAGTTTATATAGGGTGCCTGCTCTTGCATGATCTTGGGGCATCCTCCCAGTGCAGATTGCCTCCAGATTGACTAATGGCACTGGGCACCTCCCCTTGCCCGAGACTTCACCGCAAGGCAATATGGTGGTCTTTCCCACCAAAATGCCTTGTGGCTGTGGCTTGCTGAGGGAGATAGGCACCATCGCTGCATCCGTCAGTGCCGTGAGGTGCCCCGAAGGCCCCGGGGCCACTCCTGGCATGGGGCTCTGCCATCCTGGGTCTGCTTCACACAACGGCGCTGGCCCAGGCTGGCCTCACCCTTTGTGCCAGCATGATCACCACGGGGGGTGGCCCCACCCACCACGAGGGCTGCTGGCATCTCCAGCCACCACAGCGGTGCACGGTGCCCACCACTCATCACTCTGGGGCAGGCAGGCAACCCCTGTTCGTCACTCCACGGCAGGCAGCTGCTGCCCTGCTGCCACCCGAGTTGCAGCCGCAGGTCGGGATGGAGCTCTCCCCATGTCATGCCTGCTGCTGCCAAGCCTACAGCAGATGTCATGGGGCTTGCCCCACCCCCTCCTCAGCACGCTGGCTCTGTTGCTGCTGCCGCACAGGTAAGCCATTCTTCCTGACATTGGGGGGACCAGAGACTGGGACTGCATTGGCCCAGGGGACCAGTTCGTGTCTTCCCCCGGGGCCGAGTCTGCGTTTGCAAGGCACTGAGATCTGTCCACCCTGTTTTCTTATAAAATACAGAACACAGGTTTGGAAGCAAGCCCACACACATACCTCCCCCTCTACCCAAAACCCCTGAAAAAAAACAACAAACCCCTCTCCATCCCCTCTCGCCAGAAGAAATCCCCTGTCCCGCACAGAAAAAGGGGAAAAGGGGAAAACAATGTGTTTTAAAAACCAGAACCTCATAACAAGGAGAAAGCTTTCTTCCTATATGAAAACTTTTCTTAAGAATGTGTAAAGATTGTAAAAATAATGTGGAGATAGGTCTTTTCCAAATGGCTTTTAAAACAACCGAAGGAAGAACCACATTGAAGAACAGTTGCTAAGGAATGGTCCTGGGATTTAGGAGAATGTTAGTCTTTTCCTTTACATCATATAAGAATTCCTAATTCAAACAAAATCATGTCATGTTGTATCTTTGTGATATTAGTGATATATGCCTTTTTACATAGTAATTTCAGAAATTTGGTATGAACTTAAGAGCTCTTATCAGTCCATATCTAACTCCAATTTATATTTTTACAGTTTTTAACTAATTGGGCCTGAATCTCTTCTTAACTTACAGCAACATAAAAGAGAAAAACCTTACCCATTCAATGTGCATCAAGAGAGAAATGGAAGTTATGCAGAAGACTGAGCATTATAATTGCAGATATTCTATTAGCTGTGGGAAACGGCTTGAAGAAATATAAGAGGTAAAAAGGCTCTTGTGCAAGCTTGTGAATCAAGAAGGGCAGGTAGGGCTAAAAATAAGGGAGAAACTTCACTATGGAAAGCAGAGGGCTTGCTGGGCAGACAGGATTTTTTGACTAGGCAACTTAGTTAAGATTTCTGCATTCTCTACATACCATCCTCTGAGGCATAGACCCTTTTATTCCCTTTAGTGTTTAGGATCAAGCCTTTTGTATAACCTGAGATAAATTAGGAACATCTCTGTCTTTCTTTTCAATATTAGGGATTCCTGAAACTGTGCACCTCAAACTAGATGTAATTCAGATACTCATGAAGAAGGTGCACATGTCTTGAATTCAGGAGAGGAACCACAGTTTGATGGCAATTCAAAAACTCCTGAGTGTATATGTGATGCTGTGGGTCCTCCTAATTCACTTTGTTTCAAAGCCAATCAAATAAGCTCAGTCCACTTTCAGCAGCTGTTAAGTCTGATTTTGCAATTTGAATCACCTAGTCAATATACTTGTGAAACAGTATTAAGAATCTAGCATTTATTGGCTATATTTCTCAGCCATTTACTTCTGTGAATGCTTCTAGTTAGCAGGAGTACAGTCAGACTGGTCAGATTAACCCATAGCACTTGGAGCAAGTCTGTTTGGTTTTATAGAGTAGCAGAGAAGATAAGCACTGAGACAATTTCATCAGTGACAAAATGACAAATAGCAGCTCAAGTTGGTAATGGCTATACCTGATCAGAGGGTTCTTCCCATCCAGGACGAAGCTCGAGAAGCTCAGTGGATTAATCCATCTGCTGGCAGTGTCAGCTGCATCTTCATTCTCTGTCCTTCTAATGCAGAGAGAGAAAAACTCATGGCTTAAGCCTACGCAACTATATAACTGGCTGCCAGGGAACAGAAATTGCTGCTCAGTTATTTAGTCCTAGCTTTTCTGACATCTGATGTGTTACTTAACAAGAAAATCAAAAGAAATTGAAAGACTAAGCAGTCCAATGTCCTGATCCATATCTTCACTAAACAAAGATAAAAATTCATCTCCACTATGTCTAAGTTCTTCCCTCAGTGATATCTGAAAAATATCACTCAGCACAATGAGCTGGTATGAAGGAAGGAAATATTTGTTATACATATCTTTATATTTTAAATTATTTGCAATAGCCAAGAAAAGGGAAAGAGAAGATTTAATTCCATATCCTTAAATAAATTTGAAGAACCTGATCTTGGGGGTCATACATGTTCTATGTGCAGCTGCTAAAATTTGATATGGAAGTTGTTGTGACAAAATAAATATGAAACAATGTCATTGTTCAAATCAGGAATGCCTTGAGCTTTGACTCACAACAGCCTTTTTACTCCCTTCTCTAATTACAAATTCTGCCATATGAGAGGTCATGAAACTGCAAGGTAGGACAGTATGTGAGAGAGAGGGATAGTACTCTTTTAGTTTGGCTTTGACCTAAATTAATCTGACAAGTCAGCCAGTCTTTTCAACCCCAGGATGTTTCTGAGTAAAGATTTTCAAACTATGAAGCAATTTTCAGAAATCAGTAAGCAATGACTGAATACCAAGATATGAGTCTTGTGAATTCATAATTGTTTATACCTAAATCAGAAAGACATTAATTTACCAGCCTAGTAATTTTACACTTCCAGAGTTAGATGCTGTTTTATTTTAAAATAAACTCCAAGTCTCCCATTGTAGCAGCCGTGAGTTTGTCCCTGAAACGGGACTTTGCAATTTTGGCAACAATGGATACAACAATGGACACAGCTGCCACAAGAAAGATAGGGGCTTAAAGTCAGGATGCTCCAGAGAATCCAGGTAAGAAAGACTGTACAAGACTGTACAAGGGGCAAAATGGTCTCTGGTTTATTGCAAATTCATCAATTTTTATACTCAATGATTTGTTTTGATTTAATATAGCTAATGAATAAAAGGAGTAATGGTCACATGTCATCTAGGAGTCACTTCTTCCAGTGTCCTATAGCCAAAATCACAAGACTTTAACATCTAATGTTTACAATCTTTGGACATTGTGTCATCGTCTGGACACATTCTATTATTTCATAAGGCCACATCCCATTTATTCTAATTAAGGAAAAAGAGGATCGGTTTTAAGAATTGATAGTTACTGTTATCATAATTTTCATTCAGTAATTCCCAGTTACTGATTGAAGTTACTGTTGAGGTAGAGTTACTCAAGACCTAATTTTAGCAAAACTTAGATACATAAATCCTGATAAGGATAGGTATATATTCATTGAAGTGACTTGTCTTTGGTCAGTTGAAAGACTGGGATAGAATGAGCACCAAATTCAGCTTTTCCATATCCAAGGTCAGCACTCTCACATTAGAGATTGCACCATTACAAATTATTAATATTCACCCTCATTGTGAGATTAGGAAGTTGTTAAATTCCTTATATGGACAGTTTAGGATTAGAAGTCAAGACTTGTCAAGAAAGTATAAAAGTCTTACATTTGCCCAACTGTAGTTGTCACAAGAGCACAGTTTGTAACTTTCTGAGAATTACTGCCTCATTATGTAGACTGCACTTTTTTTGTTTTCAAAATTGTTTAAAATTTTCTTTTTGCTTACCAAGTCACTCACTGGCAGTTCTTTAGGAAAGACACTATCTTATGTTTGATAGACATACCACAGGGGCTTGTAGTTTGTGCTCGGGCCTTCTTGTGAAGAGGGTTTAAGGTTCTGAGAACAAGAAAACCATGAAATATGCATCAGAGAAAAGAAGGTTTTAAAGTAGTGTAAAAATCACATGCAAAAATCCCTGCTTGAAAAGGAGTCTAAAGTGTAAATGAAATAATTCAGAGGAAATGGAGGGAAAATGAAAGGGTGGGGGAAGAATATCTCAGACCAAAACGTCCTTTTACAGGTGAAATTCAAAGGTTCATAAGTCAATTATAAAAATGTGCCACAGGCTACAGCTTGGAATTGCAGTTCCTAGCTTTGAATCAAGGTGTGTTTGTTTGATTGTTTTAGAGACAAAGATCAGAAAATTGTTCTTGTTTTTAAATCAGATGGGCAATGGTGAGCATATTCACTCAGGGGTTTTCTTCTTCTCTCTCTTTTTTTTTTTTTTTTCACATCTATAGTATCTCTTAAAATTAAATTTTAAGTCAATAATTTAGGAATATAAAACCATACATCTTTGTAGGAATTTTTGCTCTTGGGTCAAAGTCTACATTT
The DNA here is from genome assembly GCA_013400695.1 of Neodrepanis coruscans. Classification (NCBI taxonomy): domain Eukaryota; kingdom Metazoa; phylum Chordata; class Aves; order Passeriformes; family Philepittidae; genus Neodrepanis; species Neodrepanis coruscans. Next base: position 7,297 of record VYZS01027594.1, on the reverse strand, counting down.
TAAAAAATACTAAAATATTTATCTTTGCATGATGAGACATAATATTTTATTCATGGACTGAAAATACCATTTAAATAACATTATGAATTATTTTTGCAGACTCACTGAATATACATTTTATACCTTGTATAGAAGTCCCTTGTGCCAACAATAACCATTCCACTGCTGCCACAGGACCATCAGCTAAAATGCTGTCCGGTGTCAGCTTTGAAGTACGAGCAAGCCTCTGACAAAAGTCAAAAATAGATGGGGAAATGATCTTCATACAGAGAAAATAAGAACATCAACAGCACTCATTATGCTTGGCTGGCTATTAGAACCTGTTGAATAATATAAAAATAATCCTTGAAAACTACAAAGGACTTCCTCAAAACTGAAAAGGAAGCAAAGCTTTATATGATAGGGTACGGGGAGCAAATAGGCATGTTGCTACATTCCCAAGTACCAGATAAGAGCCACTGCATCCTCACATAAATGCTGTTTCCAGTTTCTGTGGTGCTACAGCACAGATATTCTCACGCTACCCCAAAATTATTATTTCCATGAAGCAATAGCTAAATGCTGCTATAATAGCAACCAAACAAAAAAAGTAGAAAGATGACATCTCACAAAAAACTGCTTCCCACAATTCAAATAACATATCTGTGGAAGAAAAGAGATGACATTAAATTTCTACTGTTTATTCCAAAAATTATGAACCTCATTGACCTTCAGAAGCCAAGCAAAACATATAGACTGAGCAGTCTTCACTTCAGGCTCCAGCCTGGCATTCTCTTATCAGAGTATCCAGTTCTTCCACAGTGCCTGAATCTCACAGCAGTGCTGTGGCACACTCACATGTACACAAGATGCCGGAGAAGAGAGGAGCTGGCAAGACACAGAAGGATGTTGTATCACTAATGTTTTCCACAATAGCATCTTAGCCCTGGCTCATAACCCATCACGTAATCTGCTCTCTCTCATGTACATGCAACATGTGTTTTTTGAAGGGGTGTAAGATTTCAGGCACAAATTTTGTGTGCCAAGACAGTAAGAGGTTTCTGGACAGGCTATCTTGTCTGTTCCACTCACAACAAGTAACATCTCTTCAACACCCTTAGAAGACACTTAGGAAATCAGACATTAATGGCAAGATAGAAATTCTCCTGCCTACATCACAAATCTTGCTCTCAAAGACCCCAGGGTTTCCACTTGTGCTAGGGCTCTCATCAGCTCATTTGTTGGCAGCAACAGTTAGGCTTCTTTGAAAATGCCAGCTGTAGAAACATAAATGCCTTAGGGAGTTTAAGC
>VYZS01027593.1:0-20677 GCA_013400695.1 Neodrepanis coruscans | reverse complement strand
CTGGAACAGGTTGCCCTGAGAAGTTGTGGATGACATATTCCTGGCAGTGTACAAGGCCAGGTTGGGTGGAGCTCTGAGTAACCTGGTACAGTGAAAGGTGTCCCTGCCCATGGTAGGGAAGTGGAACTAGATGATGTTTAATGTCCCTTCCAAGCCAAACCATTCTATGGTTCTGTTGCCCTCTATATTCAGCCTAGCTATTCACATAGCATTTGTCCTAAACACGAGATTTATGATCTTACATGTGTTTTCTTTGAAACATTTTTATGTGTGTGAGCATTCAGAAATAGTTTAAGCACTTTTATATTCAATAACAATGTGTGTGTAAAGTCTTAAGCTGTAAGCCTTATATGGGGAAAATATTATAGATGTAATGCTTCTAAATAGAAGATTTCATTAGAACTTGCACTGTGAGTCACTGTTGTCATATTAATAGAGCTATTCCCAAATATGGGTTTGGAACTGGGCCTTCATGGTGAATGCTGCAGATGACTTACAGAAAATAAGTATTTACATTNACAGGCCCTGAGGACAAGCAAAATGTGGCAAATGCTGTCATTCTATATGTAGCAGAATTTTCCTTTGTAAAATACTTTCCCCAAGCCTCCCACTCCACTCCTCTGCATCCCATGTTTAGCATCCCACTACTGTGCAGTGACATGGCCAAACGACTGGGACAGGGATTCAGTTTGGCACTATTTCCCACATGTAGAGAGGGCAGCTGGCTGTTTCTGACCACTGCTGCTCCTCTATGTTGTAGATGTTCATTACTGCACGTTCTGGCTGCTGTGCTCTGCTTGAGAAAGGCCCCACTTACTTTACTGTTGGCTCTGCTGTGGGAATCATGTAGAGGTGTATGGACCCATTGAAAGCTGGAGGAGGAGAGAGATGATGAATGCAAGGGTCTTGAAAGCAAGCAGTAGGGCTGACAGTAGTGTCACTGTCTGGTGACAATACTATTTGTAGCAGTCCCACTCCATTTTGGCATTGTTCATGTATTCTGGGCACTCCCTGCTACTGTCCACCTTACAGTATGTTTGCTAAATACAGGGATTCGTAAATATGGTACAAAATACCAAACTGCTTCTAGAATTCTAATTCTGAATCTTTTGAGTTAGTCTTCACTTTCAGGAATGGTGTTTCTTTTATAGAGGATTGTGGGTATTGGGTTTTTAAAAACTATTTAGACTATTCAGGCTGAGAAAGTTGGGTCTGTTTGGCTTGGAAAAGAGAAGGTTGTGTGGAGACGTCATAGCAGCCTTCCAGTGTCTGAAGGGGGGGCCTGCAGGGAAGCTGGAGAGGGACTCTTTATTAGGAACTGCAGTGATAGGGCAAGGAGTAATGGGTACAAACTGAAAGAGGGGAAATTTAGGTTATATATAAGGAAGAAATTCTCTGCTGTAGAGGTGGTGAGATGCTGGAACAGGTTGCCCTGAGAAGTTGTGGATGACATATTCCTGGCAGTGTACAAGGCCAGGTTGGGTGGAGCTCTGAGTAACCTGGTACAGTGAAAGGTGTCCCTGCCCATGGTAGGGAAGTGGAACTAGATGATGTTTAATGTCCCTTCCAAGCCAAACCATTCTATGGTTCTGTTGCCCTCTATATTCAGCCTAGCTATTCACATAGCATTTGTCCTAAACACGAGATTTATGATCTTACATGTGTTTTCTTTGAAACATTTTTATGTGTGTGAGCATTCAGAAATAGTTTAAGCACTTTTATATTCAATAACAATGTGTGTATAAAGGCTTAAGCTGTANCTTTTATATTCAATAACAATGTGTGTGTAAAGTCTTAAGCTGTAAGCCTTATATGGGGAAAATATTATAGATGTAATGCTTCTAAATAGAAGATTTCATTAGAACTTGCACTGTGAGTCACTGTTATCATATTAATAGAGCTATTCCCAAATATGGGTTTGGAACTGGGCCTTCATGGTGAATGCTGCAGATGACTTACAGAAAATAAGTATTTACATTAAATATAAAATTTTTTGGGGGGGGTAACCTCTTGGTCAGCCACTTACACAGATCAGTGGACCTTACAGTGTAGAATAATTTTGTAACGTAATTCTGAAACTGCAGTACTTTATGCCAGATGATTTTTTTTGTTTAGTCAGAAAAGTCTTTTTAATGTGAAAAGGTAATTAAGAAGTAAGATTCATGCTGTGAGACAGAATTATGCTCATTTTCATACATACTCTTAAAACTGGCCCGATCATTTAGTCTCCCACCCTTTGGAAATATTTACATCTGGGAACAATCTGTAAGAACATACGTTTGTTCTTGTAGGTTATCTACATGCAGCTAACAGTAACTCTTTATTAGTCTCTACTGGAAGAAAAGATTTAATTCACAACTCCAGAATGTGCTGTTGTGCGTGTGCATTCTTCTCTTCCTCTTTTTTTTAATATTTTTTGTTCCCACCATAGTGTATATACTTACTTACTGGAAATGTCTCACTGCTGGATATAAAACAATATTGTGGCACAAATGTGATAAAACTGTCATCCTTGCTTTTACATAGAATCTCAGGTCGTGGTAAGTGCTCATATTAAGATTTGAGTATTACAAAGATGTTGTTTCATTAACAATCTGGGGCCACAAAAGAGAACAACAAAACACTCCAGAGGCTTAACTTTTTTTTTTTTCCTTTTTTTTTGGTACCTTCTCTGCCAAATCTCTCCCTCCCTCCTTCTACGTAAATTGCTTTGTTGAGTGGGTAGTGTGGTCAGGGCTTATAATGAAGCTTGTATAGATGCAAGGTAAAAAGTGCCCCCTAAAAGTAGCCATATAATTTATCTGTTTTACACCAGAACTGTTTACAGCCTGACTTACAGCTCATTAGTAATAACTAGGGGCAGTAAATTAACTGTCAACTTTTACACCATTTACTCAGAATTACAGACTCAGTAGCATGATATGCAGTGGACAGTTAATTTCTGCTTCTTCCCCTGAGATTCTCTGAGGACTAGAGCTTTTTAATAGGTTATTACTGTGAAAGCTTACTGAATTAATGTACTAAATGTAGCCATTTAAGAAGCATTTTTTTCAGTGAATTCAGGCTCTCCATGAAAATAGAATGGGTTAGAATGGGTTTTTTTCCCCATGCTCACTGTCAAACTATACCTACAATATTGATGATATAAATTGAAGTTTCTTTCCTCACAGCTGTCTTGAGGGGACTCTTGATTATGGTCCACTCTAAGGCTAAGCAAGAAAAAGCAAAACCTATTAATGGTTTTTGAAAACTTTTAATTCCCAAAGCCCTGTCCTGCCAACAATGCAGCATAAACCATCACTTTGCTTAGTGCTGCTAGCTTAGCTAAAAGAAAATGTGGGTTCTTTGACTTGCTCGGTGTGGGAGAGAGCAGCAGCAGTGCCCATGGACGCTGAAGATGAGGAAGTGTCGTGCGCCAGCAGGCAAGATGCTCGTGCTGAATGTGAGGTAGCTGGCAGCTCCACGCTGACTTGGGTGCTTTATTTCACAGCAGTCAGGCAGCTACGTTACTCAAAGGTGTTGAACGTATTATTTTTGAAGACAAGTCCTGGCTTTCCCAGTCAGTTTTAATTACGGGCGTATTCTAGATACAGCAACAAGGCAGTTTTCTTAGGGGAGTCTAATCATTTTTTCATTATAATTTGATTTCATGGAGCTTGTTAGAGGATTTTTGTTATGAGTGATGTCTCACAGAACACTCTGAAGAGGAATTACATTGACTGCATATTTAAATGTTTTTATGGTCTTAAATACTGTTTTGTAATATGTTCAAGACACTGCACTTAAGCTTATTAATTTTTTCCCAAGCTCTAAAAGACTGCTCAATCTAACCTCAACAAGCACAAGTTAAAGTAGCTATGCAGGAACTGAAAGAAATCACATTTTTTGCACGTTCATTTCATTTTTTCACTAAAATAATTCAGTTTCTCAGTGATTGGAATATGACTTCTGAAGAGAGATTGTTTCCCATCCATATTAGTACTCCAATACTAAGCACTCGGGGTGTTAAGTGCTTTCTCTGAAGGTGTATAACATATCAAATTTAGTGTGTGATGCAATCAAGCTCTTTCAGGATTTTTTTTTTTTATTTTCAGTGTCAAACCAGCATCTCAGGATTATTTCTCCAATGGAGAACCTCCTTCTGTTCATGCTAATTCTTTTCTTGTCTAGTTTNTTCTCTGAAGGTGTATAACATATCAAATTTAGTGTGTGATGCAATCAAGCTCTTTCAGGATTTTTTTTTTATTTTAGCAGTGTCAAACCAGCATCTCAGGATTATTTCCAATGGAGAACCTCCTTCTGTTCATGCTAATTCTTTTCTTGTCAATAGTTTTTGTGTTCCTAGAATACATATGATCAACAAGATCTATCATTTCAGGCATACAAGTTAGTTACTGAGTGGCTGACCTTCCTAGAAAGCTCACATACATTTCAGTCCTAATGAATTTCTTTTCCCTGAGCTAAAGACAATATTGCTACTAGCTTATGGCTTATGGAGTGGAGGTGTAAACTTTTCCTGTGCTCTGGGGAGCTATATTCTGCACTTGAAACAGTACAGTCTCATTTATAAAACATGGATAAAAATGTCTAGCCACTTTATAAGGTGCTTAAGAACGGATTAACTTGTACAGATATTGAAAAAGACATATTTATTTGCATTTGTTGCATTTACGTAAAGGTAAATAAAGTCTGTGCAAGGGTCTGACATCCTGAAAACTCAGATAAAAATAACTGATTTTTGAATTTATGGGTAAGTCTGCATGAAATATAAATACATTTGAAAACAGCAGCACCAAGGTGAGTAAACATTAGTAAGCCCAGCCATCCTGTCGCTTACCTTAGAATAATTACTGGTCTGCATTTGAAGAACAAATCTTAATGTTGCCAAACTCCACCTTTTTCCTGCCCAGTCTGAATGTGGGAGAGTCTTTATAAGAATCTGTTTCCTGTTTCCCAGACAAGGGAGGGGGAAAAATGTGTTTTCTCCTTGTTCTGAAAAACAAAAGCCAGGCAATGACTACATACCCACTCCAGCTGCCAGCCAGAGCCTGTGGAGAGCTGCAGCCTCCAGCGAAGTCCTTGGATCGGCCTTGGCAAAACAGGCCCTTGTCCCACAGCTGGTTTCATCAGGATTTACCTGAGAGTTGTATCAGAGAAACTGGTTAAAAAGGTGATAAAAAGAGCTGGATGTGTGGTTTTTATGTCACTTTGACCCAGTCTTTGAAGCATAGAAAAACTGTCCTTATCTTCCCCTCTCCCTTGCAGGATTTCTTCCCAAATCCCGTTTTTTTCAGTTTCATGGATTTATTTTTGTCACAGACTACTAAGCTTCGAAGTGTGAGTTTTGCAAGGAACAGAGGATACAGTGGCAGGGAGGGAACATGTGCTTAAGCCACTTAGAAAGTAATTGTAGCCCTTTATGAGTGCAATCCTAATAAATTTGTAATGACAGTAAAAATGTACAGGATACCAACAGAATGATTTTTCTTTTGATTTGAAGGGATATCTGTGTTTCTCCAATACCACATCTATTAGTTTAGATTTTTACAGCTATTCTAATTCTGTTACATATTATATGAACAGTAGTGGCTTCAGCCTTTTCCCGTCTTAAATTCTGAACCATTCATATCTGAACATCCTGATTTAAAATAGTACAAATTGGGACTGCTGTGCTTTAAAGTCAACTCCACTGCTACAGATTACAAAAATAAATTTTACTTTCATAGAAGCAACTTAGCCAAGTTAGAGTTCGTGTCTCCTTTATGCTCTCCTTTTAAGGGAAAACCCCTATACTTTTGCTCTTTGTTGGAGAACTTTGTAGTCAGTAATGCAGTACATGATCAAAAGTGGAAGTATGGGGCAGATAGTGTGCCAATGTGTGTTAGAGAAGTCCTGTGAATAACTGATGCCTCTTCTAAAAATGTTTCAAAAACTAAAAGTAAGGTTTTGGGGTTTTCAGAACACGGTTTGGAATTATCAGGTCCCTTTCCTCTGTTACATTTCAGAAAGGAGTTATGTTGTTTGTAAGTTTGCTGCTTTTGCTCGGTGCATCAGCACATACTCCAGCAACAGGAATTCTGAAGAACATTTAATGGGAGGGAGACTCTTACTGTTTTGGAGAAATTTAGTGGACTGAATAAATAAATTGAGCTTCTGATATTTTGCATGTGTTGAAAATCTAGATAGATTAATAAGTTTCCAACTTGGCTACCACAGCACTCTCAATAAGAAATAAAAAGTGTGAATTTCCACTTCTGTATGTACAGAATAGTTTACCAATAGTAGATCTTGTAAATATAAATAGTAAATCTGCTTGTAGTTTGTGTTACAAACTACATGAGGTAGTTTGTGTTACAAACTATTCTGCCATACAGTTTAAATATTTCCATTGTCATGTTCTTGAAAAATAGTTGTAATTTGTCTGCTCCCCTGTAATTACATACTGGAATATGGCAATGCAATTTCAAAACAGATAGGTCTCTAAGGGTTAAAAAATATTTATAAACAAAGTGTTTAGAAACATGCTTCATCTCATTACTTAGGAATGTAATTCTGTATTTGTCCCAAATACATACTTCAAGCTTCATATGTTTCAAGATTCAGACATGCTCAGCCTTTGTTTTCTTTATTTTACTATGTAAAGTGATCCTTCAAAGGGTGGCCAGAAAACTGCAGGACTGTGAAAAGATTATTGCCTTTTGATAGTCTTCAGTCATGGTGAGCTCTTTTCTGATGCGAATGTGCTGAACAGCTCCTTTGGATTGCACCTCTCCAGTCCCAAGTCTGCCTCCTGTTCCTCTGTGTGTTTTCCTGTGTTCTGGAGTGCTTCTGACTTCCTCTTACAGCAGTATGTAACACCACATCCTGGCAGCATGGAAGAGTGGGACAAGCAGCTATGAGCAGTTTTGTTGTGTTTATAGTCTTACCACTCTCATTTCTGGGAACCAGCGTAGTTGCCCACGTTGGGCGCTGTTCCTTGCACACGCACGTATGAAGGTCTCGGTATAAATGTGCTGCTGTTCAACAGTGTAGACAAGCACTGGAGGGGCAAACTGCCCCTGAAAGGGACTTGCTTTCACTAGCTGGGTTCTGCTGTGTCTCTTGCATATCCAGTGATTCTGAAATTGCCTCACGGTGAGCTGCATCACAGGGTTAAACTGGCAGAAAATAAGAATGCACCATTCCCAGTTGTCTTGGGCAGGGAGGAATAAATGGGAAGAATCCTCTCTGAAGAAGCTAGCTGATAGTGGATTAGCTATGTCACCAAAAGATGCTCTCAAAGGGCTTCAGAAGATCCTAGTGGCATTTTGTGTTGGTAGACTACTGAAGAACACTGTTAAAAGATCTTTACTTGTTGACTCCTTAAGCACAATTTAAATAGTAGTTCACTCTAAATAAGCTTTTAGAAATTAAAGAATTTCACTCGGAAATTCTAGAGTATGAGAATGTCAATGTAGTTTCATTTCTTTGTATCCATTCAGACAATTTTTGAACAGCACTGCAGCTTTTGGTTTATTTAATATCTGTATGTGCACAGAGCAGATGTTTGTTGCCTTCATGGAAATACAAGGCTGTTTGTGAAGGGTTACACAAGTAGAACAAATGCCAAGCTGCTGAGCTGTTTCTCATTGCCAGTCTGTTTCTCTTAAGCAACAATCTGCTAATAGAAGTTGTTGTACAGAAGCAGATGTCTACAGTACAGGAGGACAATCTGGCTTCCTTTGTTGCAATGTAGGAGAGATTGGGCTTTCAAGTTTTGTTGAAAGCTGATTATCTGGAATTTAGAAATGAGGCGGTAAATGAAGCCCAAAAGAAGGTAAACTGCAGCTTTCACTTTTAGTAAAGGTGTAACATGTTGAAGTTGGGAAATGTCTGCAAGTTCTGACTTGCACAATGGCAATCTGTTAAGCCTTGGGATTCTCATCCATCAAGCAACCCAGTGATTCTTGAGTATATGGTGTGTGTTCATGGAGAGTGACGGTGGGTCATGTTTTTCAGTAAGTTCAGGAATCACTGGTTATCTTTTCTGAGTTCCGTATGTTAAAAGTAGCATTGTTAAAGTGGTGTGAAGGACAGTAATTGAAGGAATCAGGGAGCACCGTTTATTTTGGGGTCTTTGTGCTGCTCTCTTAATATGTTCCTTGTGAAGATGGAGAAGGCATTTGCACTTTCCGAGTAGAAGAGAGAAGAATAAGGAAGGCATTGGAGACAGCAGGCAGTAAGGTGGAACTGAGTGGCTTTCCACACTAATGGTCATATTAGCAGATAAGACATACTCATTCAAGTTTGAGGCTGTATCATGTTCCCTACTGCTTTCTATATATTCCCCTGGGTCAGATAATTTGACTCAAATCAATAGCAGCTCTTTGCTCAAGGGTATTCAAGGATTACAGTGGAAGCAACACAATGATAAGGAGCTGATTTTATGTGAAAGAGGACACAAGGTTTTTGCCATGTGCTCTTCATTTGTTTCTTACAAAGTAATTCTGAATGACTGCTGTGGCTTCCCTTCCCATGGTTGTGGGTGAGAAAGTGAAAAAAAATGGATTATAAGAAAAAAAAAGCTTTTTTTTAACTTTGAGGTTTTTAATCAAAGGTAGCACAACTCATGTGGGATGAAATGATCCTAGTTGTTACTAAGCTGATTAAATATTTATAACACAAGGGTTATATTATATCTCTTTTGTCTGAAAAGTAAAGTAAATTGATGATTTAATAGATTTTTCTTTCCTTGATGAAATAATAAGAACTAGCATTCTTTCTGTTGATTTGGGATGCAAATAGTCTCTGAATTTTTAAATGTTAAAAACTTGAGCATTCTAACCTTGAAACATATCTCCTTTAAATTGCTGGGGAATGGAAATCCAGATGAAGTTTTGTGTGCTATAAAGATTTCAGGACAGCTCCAGATCTTCTGAGCAGTCATGCTTGCACTATCTCGAGTAGGCACTTGGATACCTTCTAAATTAGAAAGGTAGAAAAGATCTGCAGTATTTAAAGACTGGAAAAAATTTCTAATGATAAGCTATAAGGAGAGTATATTTTAGTTATTTATAAGGTCAAGAGGTGACTATAATACCTAACTGATGAAGTTTAAAGAAAGGGAGAAGAGGAAAGCTGTACTCTAACAGAGACATAAATAGATGTTAAAACTAGGAGGCTTGAAATATTCAGAGGATGTGTGCTTTAAAAATGGATGTGATCAGCCGTTGAAACAAATTACTGGGCAAAATAATTGATTTCTTTTCCTTGTCAGATACACAAGTTGAAACCAGATGGCTTTCTGGAAAGTGTGCTTTAAGCTAATTAAACTTTGGGTTCACTACAGGAGTAACTAGATGGGAGGCAGACGAGCTGAAGGCTGGTTCTGACCCCAGAGCCTATCGCTCTTGTTGCTGTGGTGTGCTGGCATATAGCGTTCCTGAGCACCCCGGGTCTGGGAGCTCATTCTGTGGCGTGCACCTAATTGCCCCTGCTTCCCCAAGGGCCCCTGGAAGGGAGCTCTGGACAGGGGAAGCCGCCCTGCCTTGGCTGCTGTTTTCTGTGGGCTCCTGAGCTGGAGGGAGGCGGCTGCATCATCCCCTGCACGTGCAGCACCTTTGATTTGTGCAATCCCAGTAAATCAGGCTTTTCAGGGAAGCGTTGGGTAGGTTCTGTGGTGTAGAGCCTGGCATGCCACTGGAGGAAACGTGTGAATCACCGGGTGGAAAAGTTGGGCGTTACCCTTGTACGTCTTGTCTCTGCTCCAAATGTCTTCTGGCGTTGTTGGTTGGGGTATGAAGAAGGTTTTTTGAGAGTACACCTGCACTGGAAGAAAGTCAGTGTAGTTATTGGCAAAATGTGTTTATTTTACCAGTATAGCTTGTTTTACTTGGCCAGCTCAGAGGCATGGGTGAGGGGTGGCTTTTAAAATGTGTGTGCAAAGCACAGGTTTCCTCGGAAGTTCTGTGTCTGCAGTGGCAGCCGTTCTTTGCTGCCTGCTGTATTTGTGTAGGCAAAATATCTTCGATCAGAAAAGCATGTTAGAATAGTTAAACTATAAAAATTATAGTGGGGACACAACTAAAACTAGTTGTTTTATCTACAAGGTTAAAACAGATGAACGCAACTCCAAGAAAGGGTGTGCAATGCTGATTGTACCTACCTGGCAGATCTTGTCTCTATGTGAATTTTAAGCTGTGACAAGTCTTGCATATTTTGTCTTGTCTTTAAAACTGCTATCCTTCAACAAACCATTATTGGTGAAGACAATCAATAGTCACATGAGGAGAAAGGGAAGAGGAGCTGTACATTTCCTTTGTGTTGCTGACAGCTGATCCCATGCCAAGTCACTCCTTCTCCAACTGGAGGTAAAGTTTTACCTGAGGAGGCTTGTATCCTGAAGGGCTTACTGAGTCCTTGGACAGTGAAGCGTAGTTTCTTGTCCTGTTTCTTCTGGTGTAGGAAGTGAACATCTTCTTTAATGCTCCAGCCCTCCCTCCTCCCTCAGTCACACCAGAAGGACCTGGTGGGCTGCAGTGCCGAGGGCTGATGAGAGGACTGGGATTACAGGGCAGTGTCTGTCACTGCTCAGTGGATTGATAGCAGGGTATCACTTCTCAGCAGCATTATTTGTGTCTGTTGTATGTTCTGATGTGCACCCACATTGTGATGGATATGGATATTTACTTTAATTAAATGGCTTTTTATGAGTTTCTTTATAAATTCAGTTTTGGGGAAAGGCAAGCAGAAAGATACTTCATACAAGAATTGGTAGTCAGCAGGTGTACAAGCAGTATCACTGTGGCTACATTCCAAATATGCATGAACACTTGCATATGCAAACAAAGCAAAGCCTAATTTGTGAAAGAAAATAATTTACTACTTTCAGAAACAGCAATAGTGATGTGTTTTGGATGTTGTATTATTAAAAGTAAAAAGTGTATTATTTTATGATAAAAGAATTATTTTCAAAATTTGCATTTAGTTGGCCATTTGTTCATTGTATAAATGTGAAGCATGTATTGGGAAGAAAAATTATATTTTCTTCTACCCTGGAGAGTCAAAATACCATGTCCTTATCTTCCTAAGAAAAGTCTGAGTCCCCTAAGAAAGCTGCAAAACTGAATTCTGATGTAAAATCAGATGCTTGACGATGGAGTGCAAAGAAATACACCAAGGTTAGCTTTTGAGTGCTTAATTCTTAGCTGTTATGTGTCTTTTTTTAATGTGACTTGCTCAGGTGTGGTTATGCTGAGTTGACTGACTCTTTGACAGAGATATGTCTAGAATTAAAATTCTGTAAGGCCGCATCTGTTTAGAGGAATTTTACATGTCTCATACTTCTGGCCAACATATGGAAGAGCTTGTAAAGTTCTGATATTTTCAATAATCTGCTTGCTATGTTTTGTTTCTGGTGCTTCTAGTTATTATGTGTGAACTAGAAATACATCCCATTTCTCCTTTTGTCAAATGTGCAGCTGTTCATTTTATGAAGACATAATGAAAAACTCATTGACGTGCTTTTCTGTTCAATACATGCTTAGAAGTGAATTCTTTCACTCAATTTTAAGGATACTTTTCTAACTGAAGTTTTAAGGATTTTTTTTTTTAATTAAAATGCCAGTACAGAAAGTTGAGGCAATTGTGGTAAAGACAAGCTTTCTTCACTACCTGTTTTATAAGGCTAACAAAAATAAAGTATTGAAATGAAAAATAACTGTTCCCTTACTAAAGTAAAACAACGAAAAGATTGATGGTGCAGCCCAATTGTGGGTGTGTATGTGTTTATGTAATGTGGGAAAAATTTTCTAACAAACTAAGAATAGTGGTTAAATGTTTGTCCTCTTGGTAGAATCCTAGTCATGATTCAATTCTCAGCAAAATGTGCTATAATTAAACAGGGAAGTTGCTATTTGCATAGTGGAACAGAATGTATTTTCCCAAGTTTCAAACAATTTTTAGAGCAGAACATTGAAAAAGAAAGGTTCATATACTGTGTATTAGAGCACATTTCCTTGATGCACATAATGTACCTTCAAAGTATAGAAGTAGCTCAAGGTGAGGGGTCAATACATACTCTAATATTTGCTTTCACCTCCCCAATGAGAAGCCTAGAAAAATGCAGAAATACTTCAGGTACTGTTATCACTGAATTCTGATAAATTTTGATAAATATGTGTGTATCTATAAACTTGCTTTAGAGAGGGGCTCAATTTCACTCACACTTCAGAGGAGAAGTAGTGGCAAAGTGGGACTTCTGAGAAGTCTGGAGCTGTCCTTCCCTTCTTCTGTGACCACATAGCATTTTCTGTCCTCTGGCCCTTGCTTGCCTGTGATTCCTTGCAGTAATACTGCAGCTTCAGTGCCTTTTTGCAGTCATGAAGCAATTTTCATCAAGCATCTGAAAAAGAATGTCTTTGCTGTGTTTGTGGCAATGGTATTTCTCAGTAGCTAAGTAGGAATTACGATAGTTTGACATTATTACCCATCGATCTTAGTATATATTGGCACAGACAAAATATATATTGACACAGACAAAGTACTGAAAGCAACTAGTTCAGGAAAAGTATGCAAAATAAGGCATGCAAAATACAGATTATAGTAATTTCTTTGGGTTTGGCTGTGGAATTGGGATAGAGACTTACTTAGCAAAGTTCATGCAGAACAGTCTTGGTAGACACTGAAGTGTCCTTTCCTCAGTTTCTGTCTAGTACCTTAAGTGTGCCTTTTTTGTGTGCCTGAGAGCAGGCAAGGCTAATTTTCTTACTGCGTTACTGAAACATGACAAATGACAATCTTGTCTAACCAGAAGAGCAAAGCTCTTCTGTCATCCAGTGCTTTTGTTTCCTAGTTAATAAACATTCAAGAGTTGTAATGAACCATGGGGGGAAAGGTGCAAATGTAGCCATAGAACAAATTCTAGGCAAAATGGAGGTTTTAAGTAAGACAGCGTCAGAAAAGCCTCACACACAGCAGTGTTGCTCAGTGACAGATGTGTGCTTAATGGTGTTATTTTTAAACCCGTGTCCTTCTACATGATTGGCTTAAATTCAGGGCTAGAAAAGTTAGAATTGTGCATTTTAACTTTTCTTTTTCCTTTTTCAGATGAGATTTGGGTTAATTTCCTGTATTTTATGGTGTTTTTCCTCAAGATGTAATCTATGATTGCCTCTTAATCAGAGTTTACAGCAGTGCAAGCATGGCACAGTAATAAAAATACTTGTCCTGTAAAGTGATAATCTAGCCATAATTTGGAAGGCAATTCTGTTATAAGTAGACCTTCTCATGACCTGTGTAGGCTTCCAGGAGGAACTTCTTTAAAGTACTGTTTCAAATATTCTGAGCCTAAAAAGGAAACTGATGGTTTGAGATAATTCAAGTACTTGTGGTTTGTATTATCTTTGTATAAAGAAGTGATGTTTTCTCTTTTAGGTGTTTTTTTTGGGTTTTTTTGTTGGGTTTTTTTTTAACTACTACTATAATTTCCCTCGGTGGCTTAAATTGCTTTTGAAGAAGTGTTATTTAGAAACAACAAATACCATACAAACACAGCAATCCTATTTACACAAGGTTTTCTTAATCCACCTGTTCCTTACTAAACTAGGCCAGTGTGCTTCCAGAATATATTAGTACAGAGCCTGAACCCTACTAAGATGGTAGTCTTAATCTTAAATTGTATTATCCTGCCACTCCTTGTCCAAATCTGTCCAGAATTTGTAGGAGAGGGTTGATCTCAAGATCATATGATCATGTTGGGTTTTGTAAGATGCTGTAAGTTTTATACCACTGCAGCATTCAAATCAAATGGGTAAGTGAATGCACTGAACTCATTTTCTAAATCAGAAAATCAGGTGTGAAAACTGTCTGTATTTTTGTTAAGAAGTTCTAGGAAGATGACAAGCAGGTTACTTGTGCTCTGCAGTCCTGTGTGGCTGTGCCTACATAAGTGTGTATGTCCCACATGTAGCAGAGCTCTCACACAGGCAAGACTGGCAGGCACAGCAAAGACTCAGGACAGCCCTACTGTGAGAGTGTTATGGGTTCTTCTGTGCAAGATTTTGGCTATAACCAAGTGTCAATTTTTTAGTTCCATATAATTTTTTTAGTAGATTTGCAAATCTCTCATTTAATATACTGAATAAGAACCTAATTTTTTTCAAAAGACTTGAAATACTTAATCAGCACTATGTCAGGTTTGAGGATTCCTCAAAGGCAAGACCTTCGTGCTTTTACTTCCACAAGTGTTTGGAAATGCAGCAGTGTAATTTCAGCAGAGGTGAGTCCTGGTGACAAACAAGTTGTTGGTGTCTGTCTGAAGCCCAGTGTCCATGCCCAGCGCACACCTTCACACACACACTGACCAGACAGGTTTTACTGCAGAGATGGGAAGTGGCCCCTCCTCTGGGCTGAGCTGCCTCGATGCAAACACTACTTATACGTATGCATTTGCTGAAGGCCTGCTGGAAAGCTTTTCATCTGTGTAATAAAGTTGGACCATTTCAGGGTTTAAGTTGGGTACTTCATGGCATTGTTTACATGGCAAAATCTGTGTTGGCCTGCTGTTGGTCTGGTCTGTGCTCAGCCTAAGTGGTATTAAGAAATCAAATTAGTTTGGATGCAGCATCTGTGTGCCTAGTTGTATGTGGAATGCAAATGTGCACTCAGCTGGGTATGAATCAAGTTAATTTTGTGACTTCTGCATTTTGTGGTCCTGCTCTTCAGAAGTATTCGCTTAGGAGTTATTCTGTAAGTGCCAGGAATTACAATGAATAGTTTCTCATTTCATAATGTAAGCTCTGTGTGTTATATTTTGTAATGCATGCCTGGAGAAAAATCTCACAGAAAAAATTTCATGCTTATTTCATTAATTGTTTTTCCCTGGTGCTGTCATCTGAATGTGACAGTACCAGATAAAATTATTTGCTATACTGAAATGAAGCCATTCTTAGTACCAAAAAGGAGGAAAACTTGTATTTTCTTTGTGTTTTTCTATCTTTCTGGGAAAACTCTGCTTGTTCACTCCCAGCATCACCACTTTTTCCTTCTAACCTTTCCCACCCAAGCACAGATAGTCCTGACCAATAACAGTGCTGACACAGATAGCCTCCTTTCCTGTGCTGATTACACCTTTTACTCCTTAGTCTAGAGTCTTGTGCCAATTTGCAATTAGGGTTTTATTTTCCATGCCATATTTACCTAAGTCTGTGAAAACAGTAGTTGTGTTGTAAAACTTACAGGGAGAGTTCTGTGTGTATGTAGCAAGTAGCTCCGAATATGTTAAACCATCCCCAGGGTGAGCTTCTTAGCCAAGTTTTAGAAGTTTTACCTCTTTATATGAAGCTTGAGGTCCAGTGTATTTGGGGGATAGAAGGAAAAGAACAGCAGTCTTTCATTTTAGCTTTTCTGTATCAAATACGTATTGCTCTAATGCTTCCCTGGAGTGCAGCCTAGTTAAATTTAAAATTAGGGCAAGAAAAAAAGGAATGGTAAAATGTGAGATGGAACTGTCACTTGTGTTATCTCTGGGAGGGAACTAACAGCAGCTGCAATAATATAAATTCAGCATCTCAGTCTTTACAGTGTGCTGTGTGCACCCTGTGCAGCCTATCGGCAAGTCCTCTGCTTAATAAAAATTCTTCCTTTGACTTACTTTGTGACATGTATGTGTTGAAAGACATCTTTTTGGGCACTCAGAATGATAAATTCATTAGCTTCACAGGTGCACACCTTCACTTTTTTGTTTTCTTTTTCCCCACTGAAAGACAAAAGGGATTTTACCCTTGCTGAAATGATATTGCATGTCACAAGCTCCAGTGTCACCTGGAGCTGCTACTAGGCTTTTGCTCAGCAAACTTTGTCTCTACAGAAGACACTTCTATAAGGGTTATAGATGTGAGCTGTTTTATTTGCAAATATTCTCCAGTTTATTGTTCCATTATATAGCAGTGCCCAGCATATTGTTTTGCAAACTAAAAAGAAGAAAACCCTCTGCCTTCCAAGGCTGTGCCACTGTTGTGTTTTACTGTTCTGGAGTGAACTATGTAAGAAAGGTTTTATATACGAACTGCTTCCTCCTCACTGAAATAAGGTGCTATTTAATGGTATATAACACCTTAGTACAGAAAGCAAAGAACCTTTTCAGTTGAAAGCAGGGAAGGCTTTAAGCAGAAAGTAGTAATCTTGGAATTTGCCTAGGATTCAGAATGGTAACTTCTAATAACAGAAATTATAACAGTCATAAGTTTTCAGAGGATCTAAGGTCTGCATTTGATGCTTCTCTCCAGTTCCTTGGCAGTTCTTTGACTCAGAATCTGCTTGCCACAAACTCACCTGGAACAGCTGCTGAGGAAACCAGTGTCCTTCCCCAGGGTGTGTTTTGCAGAGGGCTTCTGTCCTTTCAGGTGGTCTGACTCAGGAGGACCGAATGAAATGCAGGTGATAGAAATGAGCTCTATTTCAAATCACTTTTACATGTAGAGACTGAGTGTCATCATTCTTTATAAATAGTGCTCGGCTACTAGTTCAGTGCTGGTGGAGTTGAGTTTCTCCTGTTGAGCTGTTGCTGCTTCCTTTAACACATTCATGTTCTTTGATCCATACACACTTGGTGAACCTGGCTTAACTTGACATATGGTATTTCAGAACAATAGATGCACCTATACATATCAGAAATACAGCGCCTTCAAAATCATAATTTCTGTTTGGTACATAAAGCAGCATTCACTGTTTTCTTTTTTTTTAAGTGAAGTGATATTTGATGAACCCTTGATTCTTTCCATTTGTGTATACTTTAAAAAAAACTTTTATGTTAATTTTTTGAGTTCCTGATGGTTTACTGATATTTTAAGCTTATTTGCTGTTCTTGCTACAATTGATTATTTGTTTCTCATGTTACAGATGAGTTGAGAATATCATTTACCATTCTTTTGCTCTCTACCTGTTGTAGAAAAAACATAGTGTTGATGAAGGCAAAGGTAGTTGCAGGGTAGACTTGTCACTGTTACAGGGTTTTCAATAAAGCAGCAAATGCAGGCACGTTGTCACTTAGAAATGTGATGGTTTAAACTCAGTCTTTTATGCACAAACTTTTCTGCAGTGTGCGGGGCCACTTGATAAGGTTTGTATCACAACACTCTTGTGTGGCCAGGAAGACCTATTTCTCCTGCTGTTATCTCAAGAGTGGAGCTAAATGCATACCTTTGAAATCTTCTGTTTCCCCTTTCACTACGATCGCCTCCAAACTGCTTTTTGAGACTGAGACAACTTGTCTTTAGTCTCTCCTGTGTCCAGAATCCGTGCCTTTACTGTTGATACGGAGCAGAGCTGCTTCGTGCCATCTGCTGCTGTGTGAGGATGAAAAAATGGAGAGCAAATGTAATCTCAGTATAAATACAGCTTAGAGGCAAGCTAAAGGATAAAATGTTCTTGTTGCTGGTTTTCAGTGGTTCCAGAAACCTAGGGGTGTGCTGTGAGGTAACTGGAAAGGGTACTTGGCTGGGTGGTAGCAGGGCACACTAAAGTCAAGCAAAAGGGCTAATGAAATTGAAAAATTGAAATGTTGTATGTCAACAACACACAAGAGAGGGACACACAAGCTTAATTTAAAACAGAACTTTACAGTCTGATGCAGGACTTAACTTCTATACATATAAATGCTGAATTGTACCTTAATCAAAATAATGGTTATGATTTTTTTTTTCCCTCTCACATTGCTTGTCTGGGTTGAATACGACTTGCTTTCTTTGCCAAACCTCCGGGTACTAGTATACATCCCTGTGGTGGCTGCTTTACACATGTACTTTTTATGGATCTGTAAAAGGAGCAAATAAGTATATAATTGTTAACTGCTGCTTGTAACAGCATTATAAATACAAAGCATTATTCATAAAATTTATAAATACTATTCCTTGGCCTGGTAGTTGGGATTGGTGTAGAAAGCTTTCCATCAGTGTACTGTAAGGACATAGCCATGTGTCAGTGATGAGAAATGGGGTTCCTCTTTTCCCAGTGCACTGTTGTGCCCTTCCTCTGTACCACTGGTGATGTTACTGTTTTGCTGACATGTCTGTAGGTCCAGCACAAGTCATAAAGCTTTTGGTAGGTCCATTCACAATTATTTCTGTTAATAATGTTTTAGTGGTGATTTCAATACACAACTCTGTGATTTTTTCAAGGCTGTCTGGTGGGTAAGGCATATGCTAGAAGCAGTTTGCTAGTGCTGAAGCACAGTTGGGCTAAGGTTGGATCCATCAGTTGGTACATGCAGAGGATGTTAAGGAAGCAAGTGAAAATGAAGCTTCTGATGGCTGTAAACAGGCAGGATTTCACAGGGCTGTAAGACACACCCTTATTCCTTAAGGAATTGCTTCCTTCAGAATATGCATAGGTAGAGATCAGACCAGCAGCTGTGTTCAAACAAACACGTTGCTTGTAGATGGATGAAGCAGCTCTCACGTAAACCCGTTTGTGTCTGCACATGTTCTCTATATCTTGTTGAAGTGTGAGAATCTATATTGCACGTATATTTTAAGTTATTTGTGTTGATGCCACATAAATAAAGGGTGTGTGCTTAAGTTGTGCTTCCAATAATAACCTGTTTGATTTTTATTATTTTGGAGCATTTAAAATTGACTTTAAGATGCTGTGATTTCCTACAATTGACATAAAATCCTATGCCACAGGTAAACTGTAGCACACAGTTGATGCAAAAAGGGGATACTGCTTGATGGAGGAAAGGCTGGAAAGGGTGCCAAGGACACGTATGGTTGAGGAAAGGGAAAAGAAAGAACTGTTTTGGTGCAGAAATTAGCAGAATAGAGAAACAGGCCATTTATTTGTGTCCAAGTAAAAAGATACCAGGTTTGAAAATTGTGTTTCAGTTGATCTATCAGTTTTAACAACAGAGTATCAGTTCCTAATCTGTGTGAGATGACAGAACCTCTGTCTCTGAAGAGCGACTGTTCAGCAGTCAGTCATGGAGAGGTCAGCTTTCTTAGTGCAACTCTAATACCACAGAGCTGTATTTATTTTGGTTTTACCCCTGGATTTTGCTTTAATTTACTTTCAGACAGACTTTTAATAAAACTTAAGCTGCTTTATATCACAGGCTTGTTGTTTTTAAGGTGGTTCTTTAACAAACAGAATTGTCACTGTGCAGATTTCCTTGGTAAACAAATCAAGGGCAGCTGCCCTCTTGGCAGGTACCCTTCCTCCATTTGCCAGGACTCCTGCTTTTTAATGTTAGTGTCACAAGTCACTGCTACTTAGGGAAAAGCAAGGAGCATCAGATTTTTTCACGGGTTGTATAGTCTTCTGTATGAAGCATGGAAAGCTGAGCTGTGTACAGCTGCAGGCTTCCTGTGTACTATCAGTGAAGTCATTAAAACTCCATCTTAAGTGGATTGCTTGGAGAGTGGGAATAAAAATACCTCCTGCTTCACCAGGGTGTGGAGGCCTAACTTGGACATGCAACTAAAAGTGCACAGCTGACAAACACCACTGCCTGTGTAGGTGCTTTGGGACTGAGTAGTGACACATTATTCCTCCAAGTTGCATCACGTGGTTGTGGTTTCTTGGGTTTGTGCAAACAGCAGCCACATTCCCACTCGCTTTGACCAAGTGATGCCAGGTTGGTGACGGCAGCAGTGTCATTATTTGTGTTAGTTTTATTTAACAAGCCTGTTGGCCTTCTATTTACAGGGAAATGTGCCCATTCAGTAAATGAACTGGAGTGCTTGGCTATCCTTGTCCGGGGAATTGCCCCCTCCGATTGCAGCCTGTGTTGCAGGTGTATGTAAAATGGCAAACCCACTGTTTTCTCTGAGCTGTTGTGGGTCAGGTTTTAGTGTGTCAGAGTAAGTGATGTCCTCAGGGCTTTGTGTTCTAGGTCACATTACGCCACATCTGTCACATTTTTTGTTGTGATTTGGCTCTAAATGCCACATCAGCAAGCTGTGGGCACAGCTGCCTTTCCAAAAGAGGTGTGGAGTGGTGGTTATATTCCATGACTAAGTAGCTGGACATACAGTGCCTTTCTAAGGTCTGTTAGGAGAACTCATGGCGAAGTGGTTTCTCTGGGTAAAACTGCTGGCGTGTCACAGTGGACCTTGTATTTGGGGACACTTAATCACTCGTCCTCCGAGGACCATTTCCCAAGTGCCTGCTTGTAACTGGTCACAGTGGCAAGGCAGCTCTTGCTGTTTATGGTTTTATTCTTTTTCACCTTTCCTCAGTTTAGGCCTCTCTGATAAAGGTCTTGATGTCATTTCTAGGTTGACGTGCACTTGTAAAACTGCGCCTGGCAGACCGTCTGTAGCTCTGCTCTTGTAAGTTAGCCCATGCCCTTGAGTGTCCCCGAGTCCTGAGAGCAGTGCAAAGCCTCGCTCACAAAAGGCATCATTATTCCTGTTTCTCCCTGGGAGTCCAGCCTGGCCCCATTACGGACGGGGCCTGTACTGCAGACAGCAACAGCAGCGCACTTGCCCCGTGTCCTGCTAAGTCAGGCACCGTCCTACTTTGCCTTGCTTGCTCTCCGGCTGCCAGAAGAAGGGGCAGAGGATGAGTTGTTGACGGTGGTGCTTTCGCTGGGCAGCCGGGCTGGCCGGGGCGCCCCTCCCCCGTGCCCCGCTCCCGCAGCGGCGGGGGTTGTGTAACGCGGCCGGGCCGGAGCGGGGCGGCCCCTGGCCGGGCCGGGCCG
>VYZS01027591.1:0-12385 GCA_013400695.1 Neodrepanis coruscans | reverse complement strand
CTTTCGTAGGCCACCAAAGGAGGGGGAGTTTTTTATTTTACATCAGTTTTTTCAACCAAAAAAAAAAAAAAAAGAAACAGGATGGTACAATATCTAGTCACCTATTCTTAAATTCTTGTGAAGCTGAATTTAAGGCCCTAATTCTAGTTTTGTTCCTTCTTGTTGAAGAGAGGCTCTTTGTGCTCTGCTCACAAGCCTGCTGGCCTGTCTAATGTACTGGAATTGATGGGCAGGTCTGTCCCTTTGTGCAAGATCTGCTCCTTCTGGCTTTCCCTTCACAGGTGGCACAGCATAACCGCTGGGATCAATGATCCTGCATCAAAAGAGTTTCTGCTGCTGGGATATGGACAGCTGTGTGAGAGCCATGTCTGTTACTTCAATTTATAGACCCAAATGAGGGAACTCTGTGTCTCGGGAAAACAGGGATTTACAGGCTCTTGGAGAGAAACAGGATGTCTTTGAGTCATGAGGGACCTTGTCTTGGAGCCTTTCAGCAAGCTCTTCTTCAGCAGCTGGATCCACAAGAACACTGTGGGTGTACGGCTCTAGGGAAAGTGCTCTTTTTGGTCCTTTATTCTTGTTTTAGCAAAGATTTGCTTCCATATGTAATCTCAGTTAAATATCAACTCTTTTCTTTGGTGTAGGTGTTTGGGGTTTGGCTGTTAGGATAACAATGGCTTGTTTCTGCATGTGGGAACTTTACAGCCTCCAGCTGCTTCTCCAGCACTAGTTTGGGAATTAAGCTATAACGCTCCAGCTGCTTCTCTGCTGGGAATGCCAGGTGGGTTCCTCCTCAGAAGTTGCTTGACAAAATGCCGCTGTGGTCTGTGCAAGGCAAAAATCAGTTGGATACAG
The DNA here is from genome assembly GCA_013400695.1 of Neodrepanis coruscans. NCBI lineage: Eukaryota > Metazoa > Chordata > Aves > Passeriformes > Philepittidae > Neodrepanis > Neodrepanis coruscans. The sequence continues at coordinate 11,530 of VYZS01027591.1, read as the reverse complement.
TTTTATGATTATGTGCTCTGACCTACTGCCTTCCTTGCTGCTGCTGGCTCGTGCTCCCTGAAGCCTTTCTTCACTTTGAATTCTCTGTGTGTATTGCTGGTAGTGCTCTAGAAGAGGGAATTTTGAGAACTTATTCCACATGGGTAAGTTGTAATCTACCTTGCCCAGTCTACATTCTTGGTTCCTGCATAAAGCATCAGTCTCTAAAATACTTTAACTGGGATAAATTGATAAATTTGAGCTTTACTCAGAAAGTTAAAGAATGTGGCAAAGTTTCCAAACGCTTATGCCATAGAAGCAACTCTCTCACCAGAGATTCTGGTTTGTCTCACAATTTAAGCTAAACTGACACAAGAGATTTATTTTTACAGACTGCATTTTGCTGTCCTTAAACTATCAATAATTTAGGAGCCTGTACTGAAAAGCATCTTGTTTTTTGTGGTTCATGCTGTCTGTTGCCTCTGTGCTGATGTCTATCTCGTGTGCATGTGTAACTTGGCTTGATATGTTTATCCATGTTGTCATGTCCCTTTTAGATGCTGGTGTTGACAGATACATGCTGCCACTGAATTTGGTCCTGTTTCTCTGGAGCATGGTGTTTTTGGAGTTGCCTGGACAGCCCTTCCATCACTCTTATTTTCTCCCTTGCTCTCCTTACTTAACCCAGGACTTATTATTTGTGTGTGTATGTATGAATAAAAATAGCCCAGCAGAGTCTCTGCTTATTTTTGTATTCCTATCCATATCTGGTTTTTTTTGGTCTAGATACAGCTTTTCTGAATGAGTCTTCTTGCATCAGTACAGCTGTTGTAGAAGCAGCAGCTATTGAAGAAGCTTTTGAAAACAGAAGGTGTGTGGAGTGAGTATGTGTTCTTGGGTTGTTGCTTGAACTATTCAGTGTTGCTTCTTTTGGGATCAACTAGAAGGAGATTGCTGTTTAAAAACCTCCTTTCAGTGTAGTTACGTGTCTGTGCATCTTGCCTCACTGTGTGATGCTGGGTTCTGTTCCTGACTCCTGGTTCACCTCCCCAGGATGAAGGGAAAAGTTCCTCAGGGTCAACCATCCACCTGCTGCAGGTTCTAGGTGGTACTCTGATGAGGAGTTCTTGAGGTTTCTTGAGGACTCTCCCAGATGTCTTTTGCTGAAGATCAACTATATTTTGACTGCCTTCTCCAGGTTTAAATTGGTGACCAAGAAAAGCTTTTGTTCTACTCACATCCCACTTCTGACAATGGTGTGAGATTAGAAAGTTTTGTTTTTAGGATGCCAAAACTGGCACAAAGGTAGAGTTGCCCCCCCATGATACACAGGACTGGGCACCTGAGGCAGGTTGGGCACTGTCTCTCTGTGCAGCAGCATTTACTGTCCAACATTCCACAACCCACAGGAAGCCTTGTGCTGCTGCAAAAAGTTTGCCAGTTTGTGATTTCCACTGCTGAGAGAGAGATGGCTTGGCCAGTAGTGATTTTCAGGAATGAAGTGGAATTGTGAGGCTACTGTGTGACTGTTTTCTGGAGCTGAATGAGCCCAGTGAAGCTGCATTTTGAAGGACACCTAAGGTGGGGAATGGAAAATGGACAATATTTATAAACAGCATTGAGAGTTTTTGTATAACATGACTGTATGAGTAGAAAATTAACAACCTTAGTCCGTCAACTCTTGGGGAAAAAGGGCTAAGACTCATTAAAGGTTGTTCTGATAAGGACCAGGAAGATTTGTTTCCCAAGTTTTAATTTTCCCATGGAGAGGCTGAAACAGTCCAGTGTTTAAAACACAGAGCTGGGATTAGATTTGAATCCTCTTTCTGACAAAGTAATTTAATTGTTTCTTTTTGTGTTATATGCAAATAACATCAGTGTCAACTTGAGCAGCTTGAAATCCTTTGGTGGAGTGATCTGAAGAAATGTAAACTGTTATCTATGGACCAAAATCCCAACTCTGTGTCCTCATTCAAATTAGCAGCTCAAGTCCTTCTGTTTCTTGTGAGCTGAGACAAGATACCCTGACATTTAAAAAATCTCCCCAGCTTGGAGAATTGGCTCTTCCTTTACTTATTTTTCTTTTCTAAGAAGTGATTATCCTATTTTTGCTCAACTTTAATTTTAAAATGGACTGTTTTAAAGTTATTGACTCTGATGCCAGACATCCAAATTGTAGTTAAGAAAGAAGGTGAATGTGTCTGGCATTTTCCAGCACAGGCAGGGCCATATCTAACCTAAAATGAGAGCTGCCAGCCCTGAAAGGCCATGGGAGATGTCGGCAAGCAGCGGGAAGCGTGTCTGAGCCCAGCAGCCTGTGCCAGGTCTCCAAAGGTCAGACCACAGCGCTTTCTGTGTGTTTGCACATCTCCCCTCCTCCCTTTTCTTTCTCCCTCTCCATGTGTATTTTGTCTCCTCCTCCCGTGCGTGTCTGTCTTTGCATCTCCACTCTTCTCCCTCCCCTCCTCCGGATCGATCGCCGGCCGAGATCTCCAAGGGGCCGGGCACTTCGTGGGATCGTCCTTGTTCCTCCCGTGTTTTGCCGAGTCAAGGGTATCTCTTCGGAGGCTTGGAAGGGATGCTGTTCCTGGTGATGTGATTGCATAGCAACACAGCAGCCGGGGCGGTGGAGGAGGAGAGGCAGCGTGCAGCAGTGCTCAGCCCCAGCATGAATCCCTGTCACAGGGACTCCTCTGCTGATTCACACAGACAGCCCCACTCCCTGCTCCCGAAGCCCAGTGGCCGCTGCCCCTGCGTCTCAGACCTGGTGGACTCGGAAGGTAGGCCACGGCAAAATTTGTTTCCCACTCAGATCCTGGCTGGGCTGGAGAAAGGGGAAATATGGACAGATGATTAACCTCGGAATTAGGCTCCTTGGGGGTGTGTGTGTGTGTCCATCCCTTCACAGCATCACTGCCGGTGTATGGGTGGGTGAGGAAACTTGCAGAGAAGAAAAGGGTGTCCGAGTGGGAGCAAGAAAGGTAGCCAAGGCCATTTCCAAAAGGGAAAGGCTAGGGACCAGTTACTGATGCGGATTCCAGGGGCGAACAATAGTAGCCAGCATCCCGGCTTCGCCAGCTTTGATTCTTTGCACACTGAAAGCTTATTTACCCTGGTGGTGTTTCTGCCTGAGCTGAAGGACTGCTCTGGGCAGGATGCATGGTGCCTTTCCAGTATCTTCTTGGGAGGATTAGACAGCAGGACAAGGCAGGGACCCAAATATTTCGTGAGTAGTAAGCAAGGCTCAGACTATAGTCCCAGCTCTGCCCCTTTCATTCACTGCCTTACACAGTCCAGCCTTGCTCCTTTATGTGTCTACCCTCTGCCAGCTTCTCCCCAATCCCTTTCATTCCTCCTCGTCCTGCCCTCTCAAGGTCTTCTATTGCCACCACTGACCTTCCCTTTGATGCAGGCAGCCCTGACCAACTGCAGAACTGCCTGCAGAAAGCATGGGACCTTTGCTGCTCCTCAGGGCTCAGCATTCTGCCTCCCTTCCTATGCCAGACAGGGCAGTCTGGGCTGTGGTTTGTCAAGATTTAGTGCCTGATGATTACGGGTACCCAGTCCAGCCTCTTCTCTTCAGTTTTCCTCCGGCACAGCATCGCAGCTGTGGAGCTCCACTGGTGGAACTGCCAGCATTGTATTTGTGGGGTCTTGGTGCTGAGATTTCCCATGTGCAGTGACAGGGGTGTGGAGCAATTACTCCCCCAATTTTAAACGCCACATTGTCTCTGGGAGAAACCAATGTTTGTTTGGATTTTGGTTATAGTACTGAAAGAACCAGTCTAGTCAAATTTTTGTCAGTCTGTTTTCCTTGTGCCCTAATCCAAGGTCCTTCACACCTTCTCTCCAAATCACTGATCTGTCTGGACCCTTGAGAGTTCTTGCTTGATTGTTCTCTTTAGTGTCTTTTTGTGTCTGACCATAGTACCCTTGTTGAGGAAACTCTGTGAAGTCCCAGCTACGAGGTTCAGTTGTGCTGAGAGGGTTTCTGTTTTCCTGACATCCATGTGTAGCTCGTGTGCCTGCCGTGGCTCTGGTGTCATCTCACATCCTCCCCTGCCAGTTCCCCATGCTGCAAGCTGCTTTCTCTGCTGCTGTGGGAGATGGTTCTCTGGAAAGGAACTAGGCTACAGATGTGCAATTTCAAACTATCTAATTTTCCAGCACTGTGCCCAGGAATGTGGGTGCCTGGAGTGCTGGGATGGGAGGGCATTGGAGTGGGCACTGTGATGTGATGCTGTGTTTAGGTCCTCTTTATTAACTGAAGAAGCTGAGATGAAGACCTTGTGTCTGTATTAATACTTGAGGTAGATCAATGCTGCTCACTAAAATTGGCCAGGACTGTAACTGTGAGTGGGGTTGCTCAGATTGGAGTGATTCTTTGCAACACTAAACAAAGTGAGATAGGGAAGGGATTAAATGAATGGGTTCAAACAAGGGCCCTGAGTTGTGGAAACATATGGTTAATTTCTGAATATAATCACATTTTGAGAAATATATTCAAATCCTCCACTTTAGCCTGAATGCCTATGATAAAAGAGGAATTGTAAGCCCCATGAAACAAGACACACTGACCAGAAAGAATTCAGTCTTCAAAAAGCCCTCATTTTCACAAATGTATAAAGATGAAACTGATCTTTTCAGAACTGAGCCAAAATAGCTCCATCCCATTTTCATTTCCTGTTTCCCTTAGCATAAGAATAAGGTCACTCTGATACATTTCAAGCAGAGAAAAGAAATGTGACTTTATGGTGCACACAACCTGCTTATAAAATTCATGGCCTCAGAAGGCCAGAGAACCTTGTTCTTTGGCTGGGAGTTTATAATAAAGTCAACTCTGGGGTCAGGGTAGAATATTCATTTTAGAGAAACAGCTACTGATTTTACACTGAGGATGAGAAACAAAGTGCCAAGAAAGCCAGAAGTCAGTGCAGCATTACCTGAGCCATCCCTGAGTGGTGGGTGTGCTCTTCCCACTGTTGTTGATCAGTTATGCAGTGTGGCAATGGATAATGTGCTTTTCACAATGCAGCAAGACTTTTTTCATGCCTCCAGCAGCAGGGAAGGGAAAATTCAGATGCTTGAAGGAGGAAGACAAGACTTGAGATTTTAAGTGGGTTTAAGTTGGCAAGTTTCAGGGCTACAGGAGCCAAGTTTCTGAAGAAGTGGATTCAATTTTTATAGTTGGTACAACCTTCTTTCAGTCATTAGGCAAGTTATTGCCCTCTCATCCCCTCACTGTCCCTTTTGAGAGGTTGCTTCTTCCCCTTTCCCTGCTCCCTTTGTCTGTCAGGTCTATCAGACAGCAATTTTTTCTGCCAGTACATCAGGGCTGTGGGCTCACAGCTGGGTCCTCTGGGTCCTGAGTCATTATCCTTTAATCAAATGAGGAGAAGAGATGGGAAGAATTCCTAGGAAAAGTGAGCTTTGGAGAGAGCAACTTAAAACCCAGCTGGGGCTCTGAAACGATGTATGAAAGAAATTGACTTCAGTCTTCCTAAATAAATTCCCATAAGTTATTTTTAAGCAGATACAGGGATAGTGAGCTCTGCGTGGCCGTGTTGTGGGCATACACCCACACTCACCTGCTTAGGTGGAGACATCATCATCACAGTTTCCTACTGCAAATCTAACTGGTGAAATTTTTCAGCTTGAGATTTTATGTGAATGTGCACATTCTGTTGCTTGGGGAAATGGAGAGTGAGCGAGCCAGTGGAAGAGATGCTGCTTTATTAAGACATGTGGCTCCTCTCTGTCTCTTGAATTAAAATAACATTTTTGTTATGAGTTCAAAGTCTAAGTGGTCATTTAAGAAAGCAGCTCATTAGATGGGAGAGTCCCTGCTTCACCCACTCTGAGAGCAAGACATTTTCTGTGCCACTTGGTCACTACCAGACACAGCAAAGATTTTCTGTTACTTCTTAAGGACAGGTGCTTAATTCAAGGACCCTCAATTCTGACTAATAAAGGGGACCTGGCCCTCTGGTGGAAGTGCAGCATGAAGCCCAGCATCTGGGAGTATTAGCCCTTGGATTATGGGGTTGAAAAAGCCTGCTCATTTGGAAGATTGCTGACAGTCCTTTTCTCATTTTGTCATACACAGGAGCACATAAGAACCAGGAGAATGTTGGGATGATTTTTTTAGGGAGTAGGTTCAGATATCTATTTCTTGTTTGTAAAGAGATGGAGACTAAAGGTCCATGCTCTAAGAGGAAGTTGTGTTGTTTGTGCATCTGCCCCAGTGGGTCAAACATTGCTCTTCCTTATCTCTCACTAAACCTGGACCAGTAGGGTCTTGGGAAGTAGGTCATCTGTCCCTCAATCTCAGGCTTAAACTATTTACTTACAAGTGCAAAAAACCAACTTTTTCTGAAACAGGATGTGCTATTAAGCTGTTGAGGGAGTCCTGCTGTCTGACAGCCTGGGAATGCTCCCTTTGTTAGCATCTACATGGGAGTTGAACTCTGAAATATCCACAAGCCTCCCACCTTTCCCCTTAAAGGACACTGAACATGCTGAGCTGAAATGTTATTACTTCTCTTGTACAATAAGTTAAACAACAACAAAGTCACTAATATTTCCAGCAGCAGGGAACATGTTTGTATTTCCACTCCCTCATGGGATAAAGGCTGAGATGCCTCGCCTCAAAATGTTCCCATATTTTTTTTTCTTATAGACCAAGATCTGAAGGGGAAAGTTTCAGCCCAGAAAGAATGTTTTGGAGGAAATTAGCAATTCAAAGCATAAGGCTTGTGATCAAGAGACCTCTTGACCTATATGCTGTATTTGCTTCTCTTACATTGGTAGACAGCCAGAAATCCAACATCTGACATTAGACTCTACCTTCCATGTCAGGTCCCTAATCTTGGGGGTTACCTTTAGCTGCAGTTTGAATTCTTTTGATGTTTGGGAGAGTTTGAATACAGGTTTGTATCAGGAGAATTTTAAAGAAATGCAGCAAAATTGCACAATTAGCCTGTGCAGCACAAGCACTGGTGACAGGCTGTCATCTTCCCTTTGGCTGGGATGGAGAAGAGATGCTGCAGGAGATGGGACACAGCTCCTCCAGCCAGCCAGGGTTACTGTAGAGGTGAATGAGGGCAAGGGAGAGGCCAAGTGGGCTGTGGGTTTGGTTCTTGTCAGGTGCAGGCATCAGGCAATAGGCATTTAGCCAGGAAGCATCCACAAAATATCTTCTCCACATGCTGCAGTACCCAGACACAGTGTTGTACTGAAGCACTAAAGCAGAAGTGCAACATTTGGAGCTATTTTGTGTCTCAGCAGAGAAGCAGAGCAAGAGCATTTCTCCTTGCCTAGTTCCTATAATAGAGGAGAATTTGGCAAGGGGTCATATGTAGCTGTTGGTTTGCTTGCAGACGTGCCTCTCCATCTGGTTGTCTCTACCACTGAATGTCGTCCTTTGTGCTGGCTGCTGTGCAGCTGAGTTATTTCCACCTTATCTTGGGTTCTTTGTCTTTGCTATTGCAGAGTGGCAAAGAGCAGATGAGCCATTGCCATCAAACCTGCAGCAGTGTTTCTGTGTCAGCAAGGTATTGCACATGATGAGGAGGTGGTGGCTTTTGCTGGGCACACAGCTCTCCAGCTCAGTCTTTCTAACTGCTGCTTTGAACAGGCTTTAGTTACCTTGTGCCATGGCTCTGTGTCCCTGTAGGAGTTCCAGGAGCCCAGCACTCAGGAGCTGAAGGCTGTGCTTATTTCCATAATGCTGGCAGAGGACACAAGAACTGTACTACATCTGGATACCAACAGGACAAGGTTTACCCACATCTGTCTCCAGAACTGCACCTGCCTGTGCATGCAGAGCCATCACTGAGCAAAGTGCAGTAAGAGCAGAAGGTCCCTTGTGACCTTCCCAGGGAAGGGGAAGGGAAAATGTGGGAACATTCTGCTGGTGGGTGGAACAAGGGAACTGGGCTGTCCTGGGGAGACTGTGAGCAGAGAGCCCCTGTGTGTGGTGTTGGAGGGCTGGCTGATCTTGAATGAAATTGCCATCACTGCTATTTCATTGCAATGTGCCACAGAGAAACTGAGGCCTCAGGATGGCAGCTGCAGTGAGATGTCACAGAACCTCATGGGCAAAAGCCATAAAACAGTGGATTTCCCAGTCATGGGAAAGAGCTCAATGCAATTCCTGTGTTAGGCTTTGAGGCAGAATAACTTTTCATGTCCTGAGAATTGTATCTCTGCTATACTGAGTGTCATCCAGAGGTCATCTGGAGGAATGGAGCCCAAATAGCACAAGGACTGGAGGATTAGGTTGTGGTTTTCGAATGGAGGAATAGGTTGTGGTGTTACCTGCTGGCAAAAATCATCCACTATACCCTTGGAGTTGCATGAGGTGAATTTGCCCTAAGAGTCTGTGTGGCTTTGAAGACCCTGGGATTTATGACTATTAATATGTCCTCATAATCCCCTGCCTGTGTGGGGAAAGGAGCAGGGTGAGGGTGTTTTGATGCACAGCCTGTAGTGTTTATTGGTGCAAATGTATGGGAGGGGGAGAGGACAAGACCTTGGACTGTCAGCATGTTGGAGAGCTCAGCACAGGCTGTTCTACTGGAAAGAGAGAGAATTATGGCTGTAAAAGCTGCTAAGAGATTAAAAAAAATTGTAACAGGATAATCTGTTCTCTTAATGTGTGTAATGGAGGGAGGAGAGGCAGTAAAAGCTCAGGCAGGGGAGTGAGGGATGAGAAAGTGTGAGAGATGGGCAGCATGTGCCAGGGCTGGGGGGCTTTCTTCTCACCCATCTGTCCAGTGGGATTGCTGACAGTGCAGGATGTGCTGCCTGCAGGAATATTCTCAGCTGTCCAACTGAGCCAGACGTGAAGGAGCCAACAACCTTCTTCCATCAGTGTCGTTCTGTCCATACCTGGGAGCAGCATCATCTCTGCTTAGACATGAGGTCTGGCTGCTGGAGCAGGTGATCTTTACCTTCTAAAAGTAGGAAAGCAGTCACTGAAGTAGGCAGTGGGTTGGACAGGAGCCAGCACAGCACTGCCAACCCACCAGAGGCAATACTGATCACTCCTGGTTTGCTCATCTGACCATGTGCTGAGCCTGGGCTGGGCAAAGCCCTGTGAGGTGTTCACAGCTTTTGTATGTGAGGTCTCCATCCTGCTGGGAGTGTGTAGGTACTCGGCTCCTTTTGTTGTTCTGCCTCTCAAATGTGGAGTTGTGGGATTGTGCTTCAGTTACAGGAATTTGTCAGATTCAGGTAAATATTACTTTGCACTGCTTTCTGTGGGCTTTATTTGTCATGGCTTTCTGTGAAGATGAGATGATGCTAGCAGTGAGATAAATTACTATTTTAGCTTATTCAGAGTCCAAACAACAAAAAACAGCAGTGTTGTGACCAGAGGTAGCATTTCTGATCTACAGAATAGTTGAGGGGCCACTACTAACTGGCTTTACAGGTTGTACATTTCAAAAAATGAGAATTCTATAATTTATAATGAGTGAAAACTCATAAAAAGGTATCTGATAGTGTGAGATGCATGTATGGAATGCTTAAGGCTGAGGCTTTAGACAATGTGCCCTCTGAACATAAAAGGAAAATATGTTTGAAAATATTGTCTGTTGTGGGGATGTGTCTGTTGTATCTAAACATAAATTGTCCTGGATTAAAAACCATAGCACTGTACCACCTACTAGGAAGAAAATGAACTCTGTCACCACCAAAACTAGAATAGTGATAATGACAAGTGAGATCCTCTCTCCCATTTTCTTTTATACCATGGACATCTTGTGTAGTTCAAGAAACTCAACTCTTTTTAAAAATGCAGCTTGATCTGTGGGATTTACTAACAGAGTATCAACACAGCAAATTGCATTTCCAGATGCAAAAAACTTAGGTGAAACAAGATTGCAACATTAGTAGAAACAGATTAAATAGTCAAATGCTTCCTTTTAGTCTCCAGCTACCATGAAGGCAGCGCTCCATGAGGAGGTGCAAGCTGACCCAGGGACTCTAACGCTGCTTTTCAGGTGCTGGTGCCCAGAGTTGTCTCCATCCCCATGAACATCAGTTCTAATGCAGCCTCTGGTGATGCAGGAATGGCTCTATGTCCTCCCACGATGTCCTGAATGGCACATCCCAGACCAGGCGCAGCACAGCAGCACTGCCCACCCACTGTCTCAGGTAAGAGCTGGGTCTGCGAGCATTTCTCATGGCAGCTTTTTGCAGTGGTTTCGGATTTCGGTGGAGAAAACCAGGACCTCTGTTCGTGGTGGCAGGGAAGGCTGTCAGCTCCAGCCCCCCATGGGCTTGCCTTTAATGAGGGCATGAGCTCTCCTTGAGTGTTCCAACTGCAAAATGTTTCCAAAGTAGAGGGACAACCTGCAGAGCTGGATTTCAAATTTCTTTCAAAATAAAGAGTGAGAGGCTACTGTAAGCAGGTCTTATGTATTTGGTTGGGGTTTTTTCCTGGAAACTTGGAAGAATGTCAGCTTTGGCTGAAAATGTATGTTTCTAACCTTCCCAGTGAAGAGCTTGGAACTAAGCCCCTGGTGAATGCTGTTAAGGCAGAGGAGGAATCTGATCTCTTTCTAGTTTAGTTATCTTGGAGAACAGAGAGGGTGTGCTCACACTATTGGTCTCCCTCCCTCTTCCCTCAGGCTCTCTAAGCCAACAGGTCAGCCTCCTCACCGGAGGGGAAGGAAGGTCTCTGAGGATCTCTGGGTAAATGGCAGGGCAGAGTGAAGAACAGAAAGGTGTGCTGGCAACTGTCTGCAAAGCTGCCTGTGCTCTGCAGTGAGCTGTCATGAGCTGGTTTAGCACCTTCAGAGTGGGGAAATGCTGCCTTTGTTCAGGCAGAGCACAACTCCCACTTTGCCTGTAGCTGTTGGTCCCAGGGTACCTCTCCCCTAACTGCAAACTGATGGACAGTGCCAAAGATTTCCCTTGGTGCTGGCAGTGCTCTTCCCGGGACGAATGAGATTCCAGCTTTTCCTGTTCCTTTTTCATTGTTCTTCAAATCTGAAAAGCAGAAGTTGAGCCTGAGGCTCCTCCCTATCGGAGCTGGCCATCAGCCTGGACCCATCTTGCCCTGGAGAGCCAGGATATGAGGGAGAAAGGCAGAGCTGCGTCTGGAGAGGCTCCAGCGTGCAAGGATGAGGCAGTGAGACAGGCTCTTTATAGCTGAGTCAGGACTTATTGGCCCCACGTGCTTTTAGGGTGCTGGGCCAGTGCATGGGTGGTTGAAAAACAGCCCAGCAAATGAAGTGAGAAGTGGGGGGGTAGAACAAAGATGAGCAGGCAAATGCTCTCCTGACCTGACTGAGCTCTCCAAGCCTCAGTGAGGAGGTCAGAGCCCTGTGGGATTTGCTGGGAGAGGGGAAGAGATCTGGAGCAGGAGCAGGGTTAATGACACCCTCCCTCAAAGGGTCTTCTGTGCCTTCCTTCTCTCTGGCGTAGCTGTTGCCACTTCGGAAACAGCCTTCATCTCTTGTCCTTATCCTGAAAGCTCTTGGCAGGCTGCAGGCAACCCATCCTTAGCTATACCCTGGCCTTGCTGAAGCCCCCTCTTCCA
>VYZS01027590.1:65330-80722 GCA_013400695.1 Neodrepanis coruscans | reverse complement strand
TCGTCCAAAACCAGGACATAGGTACTTAAAGCTGGACAAGAAAAAATATGACACAAAGCTGAAGTGCCAAGCAGGCTTGACTTTTCATTTCTATAGTGACAGTAAGATCTTCAGCATATTTCTTTAGATATTCACAGCCAATTTCCATTGTATTAACCAGAATCTCCAGGGCAGTGTCTGTAGATTTTGATCTGTAACGTTCTAAATACAATTTTTTTTGAATGCTGACTAAAACCTCTTGAAATACGAAATTGATTTAAGAAAATCCTACTTCTTGGAAGAACAGTAATAATATGTGCTGAGGTTGCTTGTCTATTAAGCAGTCTTTGCCTTTGCTGCTGCATTTATCACAGTCATCTTATGAAATTTGGCAGTACTGTCATCACCTACTCAGAACAAAAACTGCCTTTAAAAACCTCTTTGAATACAATGAAATTACATAGTGGTCTCTCTCTCTAGAAGGACTTTTTTTCCCCCCAAAGATTCTTGTATTGCTGCTAATCAAAACATAGTGGTGGTAATTAACAGTGTTTCTAATCCTGCCACAAGTGAGTTGCTCTGCTCTACTAACGTCTCTTCAGTTGGTACAATTTTGATAGCATTGTGCAGACATTGATCTGACTGTCAATAAATAGTAAATTATGCATTGTAGAGTGCAGCTATGTGAGTGTATCAAACTGTTGGAAAAGAACTTTATTCAGACAGATTTTTCAAGGCATTTTTGGATACATACCTCCCCTTGCCTTGAATAATTATTGTAAGCCATATATGCACAAATTACTGGTTATAACCTTTCAAATTTGCAGTAAATCAATAATTTCAGGGAGAGAGGCAAAGGTAAGAAAGCATAAAAGTGCTTCTTTTCCTTAAATTAACCCTTACTTTGATACTTCAGCACTGTTTGCTACATGACAGAGCATGAAGATTACATGGAGACTTTTAGTGACATTTATTCCTGTCACCCCTGCAAACTAACTTACATATGAAAGAGGTGAAAGTCAGAAATATTACAAAAGAAGATCTAATGAAAAGAATCCTGGATTCTAAAGACTGCAGATAGTTCTGGGTTTAAAATTCCCCAAGTATTTTTGTTAAAGGCTTAGGCATAATCCTGTCTGGCTTTGCTGTGCAGAGAGTGGATCAAAGGTGCAGACTTGTTAGCCTTTTCTGAATTTCAGCCCTCCTGGGGATTAGTTTCCTAGGGACGTCCTGAAAGTTTTCCTCTAATACAAACACAATATCAGAGGAGCTGTTCACAGAGACTGAGAGTTTAAATTCTCAGTTTATACAAGCACACTTTAAAGAGACAATTCATTTGAGTGCAAAATACAGTACCTTAGGTTAAGCATGTCTCCCTTGTTATCATTATCAAATGCACATTACATGAAACACATTATCAGGCTAGACAGAAGGGGCATTTGAATTTTTTTAAGAGATAAAATGAAGACCAAACACATTCCAACATTTGTGATGCCTCCTTTCTTCCTCCAAATGCACATCAAAAACTGCTTCCATGAAATTTTACATGGGCTGTTGGTTGTACTGTACAGATCAGCCATTGCCATTGTAATGCATTGGTGAGGAAAGTAAACATATGTAATATATGGTAAAAAATGCACAGCAGATGAAAATAATAAAAAAATTATCAGAGAATAAAGTTTTGTGCTTTCACAGTGGGATTTCTACCCCAGAGATATATTCTAATTATACCATAAAAACTGTGGAAATGGTTATGAGGAACTTTATCCTGTTTTTTAAAATAGCACCATACCAAGAAACTGTACAGACAATTCACAGGCTGTATCATGGGTTTCTGAAGATAGGATAGCAATACATTCTTCGGGTGTTCTCTTGTTAGTTTATTCTTTCTTCCCCATGGCTAGTCAATTTACGCTGTTCTACATGTCTTACTGCTCATGACAGATTTTGTCACAATCTACTACACTTGTAGGATTTTGTTGTAAGGAAATGTTAAAGAACCTCTTTCACTTACATCAAGAGAGAACTGACTCCTTCTCGAACTGGGAGGGCTGGTCCTGGGAGACACTGAGTGCCCCTAATGGTCTGAAGCCTTTCAGATCCTGCTGAACTTGTTAACTAATGAAAGGGTTTAACATACCAAATGTCAGGCTCTTTCAAATAACTAGGGAGATGTGGCCCTGATGTGATCATCATTGCTCCCCTTGATCATGAACATAGCCACATCGACTTCATGATACTACACCTGTGAATAACTACTTGACAGGATAAATGAAGTTTTAACAGGCTATTAGGGAACTATCCTAGAAAAGGTTTTTCTTAGGAGAAAAGCTTTGATTATCACACAAGCTGTCAATACAACTCTGGAAGAGCATATTTAGAACCTGAAAAGAAGATGATAAAGCATTATTAATAAAGCCTTTTGATAACCTAACTGTAAAATAAACCTAGTAGAGTACAGTGTGCTCCCACTATTGATGTTGCAAAACTATATAAAATCCATGTAAACATGAAAAAGGAAACATAATTTTTTGAAAGTGCAGAATGAAAGTTCAGTTCATTTGAAATGGGAATGTATACCAGTCCAGTGTTACTTCTGTAACTCAATTCAGTACTTTTTATTCAAAATATTACTGTTTATTATAAATACAAAGCTCTGAGTTTTGGCTAGCTCTGTTCTCAAGCTAGTCAACAAGATTTTGTGGTGACTCTCCTAGAGGTGCTGTTAAAAAAGCTTCATATTAATATAAGTTGAGGAGGCTTGTAAGGAGACATGGGGCCATCTGCAATGAGCCATGTGATGAATGGGGTTTGGGAGTCAAAGGGCAGAAGAGCAGAGTCAGAAGGACAGCTGTTACCTATGCCATGTTCCTGAGATCCCCTCACAAACAGCACAGGGTACTGGGACAAGTGACTGGGGAACCACATATGCCCAGCTGGAGTCTGTCTCTCCACAGTGACAGCAGAGGGAATGGGTGAGTAACTGTCTTGGTGGATGTTAATTTTATTAATTTTCTCTTCCTCTTGAAGCAGATGGGAAGCCTGTTGATGACATTATTGAATACAAACATTTTGTGTAATGAATTCCCTGACAACATATTTCTGTATTTTCTATTTTCTATGCCCCTGAGATGCTAGAGCATCTCTCACTGATGATCAAGGTTTTGTTTTCTCAAGTGTAATTACTGGGTTTTTCTTGAGGTAACATTTAGAAGACTTCTTCCATAGCTGTCACTGCATAGTAAATGTGTCTGAGAGCCAGAAATGTCACCCATTTTATTTGATGAAATACAAACAAGAAGAAAACATTTAGGTCTGTGGTAATATAGACTATATATTCAGTTTTTAGCAGAATAAATTTGTGACTTCAGTACTCAGTCCTTTGTTACAGCTAAAGATCACCTGAGCTTTGCTAATTATTCTTTTCTGCTTAAAATACTATTGTAATTTTTCTTCTTAATGTGACCAGAATCACTGATTTCAGTAAAGGCCACTGTACAAATTACCTTTCTTGCATCATTTTGTATTATTATTAAAAAAAAAAAATTCTAAAAATGATGCACTGAATATGTTTCTCCATATTTGTCAAACAACTATTTTAGCACAAATATTTTCTTTAGTATTTGCAATTTCCCATTTATGCTTATTTCCCCAATATTTCTTACTTAGTTTTATTTCATTATTAGCTTGCTTTCCAGTATTGTTTCCTAGAAATTAGTATATTTTACTAACACATTTTATACCATTTTAAATCTTTCTTCTTGAAGACTCATATCTGGTTTGGTTTCATTGACTTGATGAGAGCTCATATGTACCGAAGTTAAAAAGACCTCTGAAGTTCCAGAAATGTAACATTTTTTCTTGTCACTGCTGCTTAATATACTTTTGTTCTTCCACAATTGCCATTTATAATTACCTGACACTCAGAATTACAGAAATTCTTGGTTTACCTAATAATTTCACAGTTCATTATTTTTAAATGCAGTAGGTGGCCTATCAATCTAGTGCTCTATAATCGATTCACTCTGTGCTACATTTTCAATCTCAGTCCATGTGGATGACCCCATCAATCAGAACTAAATAGCAGAGCAGTGAATGAGGTGAGTGTATATGTCCGTGAGGGAAATGCATTTCTGGTGGATGGCGAAGGACTCCTTGTTACATGCAGTTGTATTCAGTATATAGAATTATGATAGGAAGAGCAAAGATGGCCAGTTAGGAAGAGCAGCTATCCCTCTGTAACTCCCACTGCCTTCATAATGTGTAAGCAAATATGTCTAGCAGTCTAGGTCTCAGGCTTATACAACACCAGGAAGGTTATTGTTGTTAGTGAACTATCATAGCTTTAGAATGCCTCTAAGTTTCCTTGGCAAGAGGCTGGTACCCAAGGGGCCATAGGTCCGTGCTGCCTGGAGTTAGCAAATGGTTGCTTCAGTGAGAATAATGAGCTAGTAGAAGATGCAGCTGCAGAGGATGCTGAATGAATAGGTGCACAAACATCAAGACTCCCAAGTCTTGATTCTGGGCCAGCAGTGAGTGCACTGTTTCATCTCCCAGAGGACATTGCAGGACTTTTCAGGCCAAACCAGCACAACCCAGGGAGCTCAGCAAATCTACTGAGAAACTATGTACTAGCTAGACCCAAGGTCAGTTTGTTGCTGAATTTGACTATTCATTTTGTCTGCTGCCAGCAGTGTGGAAATTATGACACTAGACTTATAACACCAAAAGTGTTGCCTATACTGGAGGAGTGCAGTGGGCATAATTGCAGTGAAGGGTTGTTGTGGGGCAAAATATGTTCTCGTTTTTAAAACATGTTTTTCCCTTTCCCCTTTTCTGTGCAGGAGAGGGGGGTTATCTTTCAAAGGGTTTCTTCAGGGGAGGGGGGGAAAGGTAGAGGGGTTGGTTTTAGGGGGGATTGCTGGGAGGAGGGAGGGGGTTGTCTTTCAAACCTTTTTTTTGTCTTTTGTAAGAAAAGCAAAGCAGATGGACTCCAACGCTTTACAAACGTGGACCCAGGCCAGGAGGAGTGCAAGCCAGTCTCCCACAGCTCCGTGGAATACGCAGGGCAGCCGTGGAGCTGTCCTGCCCGGTCTCCAATACCCTGGGAGCGCGACTCAGCCATGTGGAGCAGTCCCACTTGGTCCCCAGACCCACAGGAGTGCTGGCGCTGCTGCCGCCACTTGGGCCACTTCTGGCGGCTCCTGGCCTGTCCATGGCATTATCACAGGGTGACGGCGGCAGTTGCCCTGGCCGCTCTGCTGGCCCCCTGTTGTGCAACACTGGCAGTGGTACCAGCTGGGATGCGCAGAGTGCATCGTGGAGTCATCGACAGCGGCTCAGCTGCGGCTCCAAGGAACACACTGGACAGGGGCAGTGCCAGGGTGTGGCAGCTCTCACCAGTCCCTGCCTGCCTGTGTGTGTGAATGTGGCACCAGCCAGAGACACCTGTGGCCCCTCAGGAAGCTGGCAGCTGCACCCAGCTGCTCCATCTGCCACTGCAGGTGATGGCAGCCTTCACAGTGGGCAGGGCCGCCCCTGCAGTGGGTGCGGCTGGTGTGCAGGGTGAGGCCAGCCCCGGGCTTGTGCCACCATGTGGAGTGGACTTGAGGTGGCAGAGCGTGGTGCTGCGGATGGCCCTGGGGCCTTCGGGGTGCTCTGCAGTGCTGACAGGGTGGCGGTGGCAGCTCCCCCTCCCAACAGGCCGCAGCCACGAGGCATTTTGGTGGGAATGCCACCATGTTGCCTTGTGGTGAAGTCTCGGTGAGGAGGAGGTACCCAGCACCATTTTCCAACCAGGAGGCTACCTGCCACCAGAAGGGTGCCCTGAGAAAACATGAGAACAGGCACTCTATAAAGCTGCAGGCATGGAAGTACTGCCTCCTTTCGAGGCTCAGCTCTCATCCCAGCTGCATCTTGGCTTGAATCTCTTGCCCTCTGAACTCTTTCCTACAGCCCGGGCAGCAGCTCAGCTGGATGGACAGTGAAGGCAGCTGAGGGCTGAGGACCACGCTGCTAGTGAGCTGTAGTATCTCTCCCCTTGGGCCCCCTGGGGTTTCTTTTCATTCTTTCTATTTTCCAGGAGCCCTGGAATAGGATTAGTGCCATCCACAGTCCAGTCTCCTTTCCTTCCCTTGCTCCACCAGCCCAACAAACAGCCTGGAGGAGCATAGTTTGTCCTCTTTGCATTTTATTGTCGGGTTTTGTTGTTTGTTAAAATAAATCTTCTGGTTGTTGTGACTCTATTTCGATCTCTCATCACTTTATAACACCCCCTATTGCTCAAACCAGGACAAGGGTGCTGCCAGTTGCTATTCAGAATGTTTTTTTATTTTCTTTAATCAAAGATATTTACGTTTTTGTGCTTCCTGCTATATTATGGGTCTTCCGATACTCCATCTGACAGACCTAGGTGTATTTCGTGGCTTTTCTGATGATGCTTGTAAAAAGTAATTCCACAGATACTCACTATATTTTTCCCAGCCATCCCATATGGCTACAGACCAACCCAAACTGTCGTTGTGACCTAGCCAGTCAAGCAAGATGAATCTTGTGTCACTCTTCATTGACACATAATTTTTTCTGTGAGAACCTCAGCCTGAGGAAGGTAGCAAGAGATCAAATCACAAATTACTGAGCATCCTGCAAGCCTTAGGAGTTTGAATGTATAAGTTATGATTGATTGGTTCATTTTTCTGTTGTCTCTTATTGTAACACAAAAAGAGAAAAAGATGGAAAATTTCCACTGTCCTTTGATAATGAATTTCTATATACACTTTTAATGTAAGTGTTATGTGATTTTGTCTGTAACTAGGATGCCAAATGGGTGAGATCTCTGTGGTTAAATATGTAATAAATATATATACTAGTTTCAACTAGTTTATTTGCCTTCTACTTTCTTGTCTAGAAACTTCCTTCAACTCCCAAACTTTGTAGCAGTTTCAAACTGATGTCTTTTTCCCCCCCTCGTTTCAGTCTAACTTGCCACACATTTGTTTCCTTTCCTGAACAAACACCAATATTTCTTCCTAAGGATATAGTAGTTGTAGTGCCAGAAGACCAAGAAAGAGTCCTGAAAAACTGTCAGATTTTTAAGAGTTGCATAGTCTGCAGATCTACAGAAATGAAAGTGGATATTTTCTATGACAGGAAAGGAATAATACCAAATACACGCAGGATTCACTTCTAGACCTAAACCAGCCCGAAACACAATTTTGAAGTTTTGAGACTGAGAGTCAAGCTTAAATTTTGAAGCATATAACTCCTAAAAAGCTACTTTATGTAGCATGGCCTGTTTTTTAGGCTTTTTTCATTGTTCCTTGGCCCCACAGCTGTGTCCAAGACATGATAACCATAGAAGGGATTGTCATCACTGTGGCTTCTCAGCATTAGGGACTCATTAGGGCAGGAGATGTGCTATCTCTGATAGTGCCTGGTAGAATAAGAGGAGACACGTCTCCATCCTGTGCTCTGGAGAAAAAAAACAAAGCAGAAATCTGGCAAGAACCCAAATTTCTATGTGTTGTATTAGTGAGAAACACAACCACTGACTATTCTTTTTTTCAGAATTTTGGTACATTTCTTTCCTTTTTCCAGAGTAGAGATGTCTGTCGATACACATATACATATCCTTGTCCAAACAGAAATGCATATTCATAGAGAATATACAGAAAAAATAGATGTGTTGCTCCCTATTGCTCAGAACTCACTTGGTTTTAATGGTAATACTGTCAACTCTTTGCTGATAAATACAATATTCCAGACTCTATAGACTATATCTATCATATGGTGCAATCCATCATTCTGTCTATTTCTAAATTGCACTTTAAATAACAATAATTAAGTAAAAAAAAAAGGTTATTCATTCTTTCTTTCTTTTTTTTTTTTTTCCCCATGAATTAAGAATGTTAATGTTACCTGTGCAACAAAAATTTTAGGTCTCATTATGCACTGTTTAGCATAGCAGTTCAGGAAGGCAAACAGAAAAACAACAAATCTCTTACCTAGCTTGTTCATACATGATACTCTAACAGAAGATGACCTTTAACTAAGAATGATTACAGGGTAAGAAATGCTTTTCTTCCTTTACATGAGAAAAAAACATGTTTGTCATTATATTTCCACTTTACAACCCATTTCAAGAAGTAATACTCAGTTGAAAATAAGACTTACCATTGGTGTGGAAAAAAACCCAACACATCCAACTGTGTCTAACACAGATCCTTTCTAAGACCTGCATCTTAGAAATATCACCTTGTATAGCTTGCAGCTTTGTCTTTAAATGAATGTAGAAACGAATCTAGCTTAGAAGGGGGAAGATCAGTAACCTGCCTTGTCCTACCTTTGGCTTTTGTGCTAAATACCTATTTGTTTCTGCTCAAAGTAGATTTTCTATCAGTGCTTTGATTAAATCTGTGGTATTGATTTTTTTTCTTTTTTCTTCTTGAGAAAGGATACGTTCTTAGGAATCTGATAGGACTTTCTTTTGCCACTATGGTTGGTATACTCCTGGGATCACACAAAAGCTTTCCAGTTTGCCTTCCATGCTGGAAGTAATCTGGGCTTGTTCCTTTGAAGCCAATGTGGTGAAAAAATTTTATGCCAGTGGAGAGTCTGATCTGTAAGGACAAGCAGCAATCTAGGTACAGCTTTGCAGATTTCTTGACCAACAAAATATTATTTACTCTACAAGATGAGGTACTGCAGTCAGAGAATTGCATATATGATTAGCAGTATCTTTCCATTTGGACTTGACTGGATTTAATACAATAAAATATGTCTTGGGCTGTGTAAAAAGGAGAAGCAGTAGTAGTGTGCATCTTTAAACAACAATCTTCTATTATTGTTGTTATATTATCTTTTATGAATGTATCCGCTTTGCTTATTTGAAGTAGATACTTTTATTAAAAGGTTTTATATTGGCTCAGAAAATGTACTTTTTGTGCATTTTTTTTCTAAGAAGTGAGATCTCCATGAAGTTAAATGTGAAAATTGTATTTTTGAGTTGCTAAGAGTCGTTTTCATAGAGAAGAGACATTTCCTTCTAACGGCATGCCACAATCTGATTCATCATTTACTTTTGTAGTTCTAGCAACAAAAGGCTTTTCTGAATAATTTTTTTCTTTTCTTATTTTTTTTGTGAATATTTCATATTTTTTTCTATTCCTGCTGGTTAAGTATGATTTCATAAATTGTACCTTTTAGGCACATAATTTTCAGAATACCTCCTGAATATTTTGAGTTCAGTTCTGCCTTTTGTTTCAGATGTTGATTTCCTCTTAGTATTGTTGCTGCTGTTATTATTATCTCTGAAAGTGTGTAGGATGCTCAGCATTCAGGAATGAAAAAGGTTAAATATCTTGCAGCCTGAAGACCAAATTTTCCTGGCTTTTTCTTTAAACTGGTATTTTTTATCCCTCTTGAGATAATATGTTTTTGAAACAAATGAAATATTTTACTACTATTTTATACAGTATTTTGCAGGAAAACATCATCTCTGTGCTCGTGCTCTGGGCCAGCTGGATGCTCCTCAGGAGTGAAGGAGAAGCCATGTATTTGTGGTGAGCACAGCCCTTGGCCTTAGCTAATCACCAGCCTGTTGAGTAGTGGAATACGTGCTCATGCACAGGAGACATAGGCTGAGGTACCTGCATGGATGTGGGCTAAGGTTCAGTATGCAAAGCTGCGCTTAACCTCTGCCTCGCTGTGGCTGTATGAATCTTCCTACAGCCAGTCTATGGTTAGCTCAGGTGAAATAGGCCCAATTCTGCTTAGCTGAAAACTATTTTGGAAGGTGGAATTGTGAAGCTAAGTCCAGCTGAAAGGCCAGGTCTCTCTTGGCTTTAGGAGTCGCCTGAAGGGATGAGTGATGAACAAGTCTCCACTATGGAGGGCCCAGATCTCTGTCATATCTCACATAACTGTTGGTTCAATGCTTGGACATGTGAAGAGGAAAATATGCTACTCTGTTTATGGGCTGTTGTGATCCAGCTTTTCCCTGCAATTTAAGCATGATTAATTGCATATACAAATGAGAACCAGTCATTTGAAGTTTTTATGCCTTCTATGTTTGTCAAATTATATCAGAGACTGTTGTACTCCCAGCAAGGCAAATGCCTGAAGGCTGTAAGCTTTATTTACAGAAGAAAAACAATGTCTTAAAGCACTGAAAAATACTCTGAGCTTTGTTTTTTTTAGAAGTATCTACAGACTAAGCAGACATCTATGCAGACTTCATTTCAACTGTTTTAACAGACTTCTACAATGAACACCTTGCTAATTATGCAGTAGTTATCCAGCATTAATGAAGTTATACAAAGATAATGAGATTTGCAACATTAACTTTTAATCTTGTTTTCTATAATGATTTTTCTTCCCTAATGCAAACACATGCTTACCTAAGCAGGGTTTTTTTTACCATTATTTTATAATTAAACTATGAGTTTCTCTTGTTGTAACTCCAGCCTGAGTAGACACTAATATGTCTGGAAAGAGCGGATGTAGTCTTAAAGCTCTTTTAAATTTTTAACCTTGAATAATTTGTATCTGATGCTTTTCTTAATTATATTCCATTCAGAATAAAAAAGGATGAAGTTTTCCCCTTGAGCAAAGCCAGGATAAATTCTAGTATATCTGCTCTATATAAAGATTTCTTTTTCATTCTGCCAAAGTGAATACTGCATCCTAAACTACTTAATCGTTCATTAGTGTACAATTAGGCCCAAATTCAGTGATATGTGCTGCCTGCTTTGAGCCATTCTAGTGATGCAAAACAGCTGTAAACTCATTTAACAGCCTGGTTAATCCAGGTTTACAGCTGTTTTGTGTGGCTGGCTAGGAGCGATGTGTCTAGGGTGTACTGGTAAATCTGGCCTGTCAGAAAAGAAAGAACTTACTACTGCAAGTTTTATCACTTTTCAAACTGTCTTTGTCATCGAACAGCTTTTGCAAGTTTTCATTTGGTAAGGCCTAGTCCTTCACTTCATTACATAGCTTTATTACATTTTCTAATTACAAGAGAGGAAAAACAAGTCATATAACTAGAGTTTAAATGAGCTATGTATTAGAGAAATATACAGTAGTATAGAGTATGGATTAGGAATTATTCATAATTATAGAGAAATTATATATGGCAGAAAGAATATATCATGAGACAGGAAAAGAGAGATTTTCCCAATGTAGCACCAATCTCCATGCCTGACAATCAGTGACAACCCCTACTTAACTCTGGGAGCCACAGCCTCCAAGCAGGTGCTAGCTCATTTAGATAGTGCAGAAACATGGAGGTAATTAGATGATCATGATACACCATAAGGACTGCACCTTTTTGGACACGGTTTATCACACTTCTTCTGCCGGAAAAGGTTGTCTGCACAGCTCCTGAAAGGGATGACGCCTTTCCACCTGAAATGCTCTTCCTCATCCATCATGAACCCTTAAGGAAAGCCACCCTAAGATTAGGTGAAATAGGATTTCAGTAGCTGTCTCTAATCTGACAGGAAATCCCACTATGCTGGTATCAAAAATATCAGTGTGAGAAGCTTTACCCCTTCCGTGGCAACATCAGGAAGGACAATGGTTTGGTAGGCTGAATTTACATAAACCCCTCCAAAACATGACCAGTTTGAAAGACAATCACAATCCAATTTCTACTGAAACCAATTAAGTTCTGCCTTTTCATATTTTCCCTTTCTTTATTTGATCTTCTGTGCTTGATCAGGGCTTTGCCATGCTGAATTTCTTGCCCTTCTTGCCATACCATTTACAGACCTTATTCTCCATCTCAGTCTTTTGTTGATTCCCCTCTCAGTGGGAAAATACATCTTCACAAAATATGAGTATATCTAAATCCAAACCCAATTCAGATCAAGCCATCAAAAATTAAAGAGTTTTTTACAGAATTAAATTATTTAAAATAAAGGGAAACTGGAAATAAGGAGTGCATCTGGCTCAGCTTGACCTTGATTTCACTATGCCTGGTCTTCCTCAGTGCCTATTTACAATGTGGTTCTTGGTTTCCTTTCTCTTCTATTCCTGTTTCAGAGTTTAGTTGAAACTCTTGGGATTCATCAGAGCGCGTCATCAGCTATAGCAAACTCTGGTGCATGAGCAAGATGCAGATCAAACAAAAAGCTTGGCTCATTGGGCAGAACGAAGAAGTGTATTATCTGTCAGCAAGTGCTAACAGGTACAATGCTGGTCTAACTGGATGCAGAAGTGAATGTAAACATAATTTAGATTATCATGATAAAATCCATAAAATCCATAAAATTCCATAAAAATTTACCTTTCCCTGGAGATATATTGATTTACATAGTCTTTATTTTCCCAGCAGAGAAATTTTCTCCAACAATTGTTTCTATCAGCCCTTCCATTATTTTTGCAATGAACAAACAACTTTAAAATACAAAAGGTTTTATTTCCAATTAAGGTAAAATAGAGAATTAAACATGAAAATATTCAGTGTTGTCTCCCTTTTGCTATCCCTTTGTGTCCAAGCTTATGTAGTGATGGTGTGAACTGGACTGAAACCTATGGAATTCCACGCTTTATCAATGCATGCCAGTTGTAATGGAACGGACACTTACAGTGGGTTATCTCAAGTGACGCAAGGCAATAAAGTCAGATTAGGCTGAAGTCAGGCTCTGCTTCTGTTTCTCAGTGTGCAAACAGATGGAGAGGAAGACAGCTCCTGCTGTCATCTGTCTCCATGCACCAGCAGGCAAGTGGCAGTAAGGACAGCAGGCAGTTAGGAAAGAAAAGGTTTTCTCCCAGCAGATCAGACCAGAGCTGATATCTGGTAAGAGATGGGGCACTGTCAATCAGAGCATCATGCAGCTGCCCATCGCCAGTGGTGTCCTCAGCTTGCATTTCTGGCTGTGGTATGATCCCACTGCAGCCAGGGACCATGAATGTGTAGGGAAATGGAGGGGGAAAAAAGAGAAAAAAATTCTTTACAGTGTTAACAACTAAAATGAATGGTTTTGTGCCTATCACCTTTTCAGAGCCATAAGTCTGAAGGCCCAATCAAAGTATCCCACAGGGAAGTCTGCTGGAACGTGCATCTCCACTGTAACCAACTATACCATGGCTGCCAGGAAGGTCATTTAGCACCACCTTATTCTTTTGTTCCTCATCTGCCTTTTGAAATTCACCAGCTGCAGTACTATTACCATGCAATTCTTCTTCAGGCCAATAAAAATCATAACCATTTTCATTTTTATTTTCAGTAATTACATTGCCATCAGTGTTGATTCCAGTGCCTTTTAGCTTTGCTGAACCATATTTTTTGGGTAGCAAGTGGTCAATTATCTCTCTGTACCTCTACCAAACATGTAACTACCCTTACTATTTTCTCTATCCTGAATATTTTCTCCATTTTCCTTTTTATTTGATTAGGTGTCATCAAAACTCTCAGACCTAGGCATAAAATACAGTGAGAAAAGGAAATCTTCTCTGGACCCATATCTAAGTTCCATTGACAACCAGGTAGTTTGTCTAAAATAAGTTGTTCTCTAAATTCAGTTTGAAATAAAAGATCCACACATTTCTTCTCACATTGAAGAACTACTTCTCTGGCAGCTCTTCAGAGTGGTTAGTTCCTATCCTATATCATAATGCAAAGGGTGCATTCCTGATTGAAAATCTGTAAGAGAAAAAGAATTCAAAAAATTCTTTTACACTATGTCACAAATATTTGCCTCTTACATCTGTCTGTTCTCTGACAGACAGATCAGTACTCACTGAAAAGCAGGGAGGAATTCTTCCTGTGGGCACTCCCAGCTGAAACACATACATTTTTCCATCAGAAAATTCTACCTTCTTTCCCTTTTTGCCATAATGTTCTGCAAAACACTTCTTTGGCTCTCTTTGACTATGAGCAAAAGAAAAGCATCTGGATACCTGGCGGTTTATGGAGAACGAGGTCCTTTTTCATCTTCATTTTATTTTTTGAAGTCTTTCTTTAGATCGGTTTGAATGCTGGTGATGAAAGATGGAACTGTATGTGTCATACAAATGAATAAACAGTCTCCCTAGACAGGTTGAAAGGAAAGAGTTATATTTTCAACAATACTTTCAACAGTGTAACAGGTGTGATGCTTGGTCTCACAAGGACTCTGGCACTTAGCCACAACACCTTCCCTTGGGAATGGAAAATATGGTCAGCCCTGGCAACATAGTTCTGTGTTAGTCATTAAATATGTGCACAAGTTCCAGTAATATTATCAAATGTGGTGAAGTGCAGTTGCACACTGGCAGGAATCATATGTCTGTCCTGACTAGGACTGTTTGAGGGGCAGTGTAGCTGGATGTGCTTGGCATGGCAATTCAGACACTTGAAGCATCCTCTCTATGCTTTCCAATATCCACAAAGGAGCAGTTATTTTCTAAACCTCTTTATGAAGACACCTTCTTCCAGGAAGAATTTTTCATGGAGATGTCTCATCCCACTCCTTCCTTCTCCCTACCTCCAGCTGCTGTCTCCTACATAGTATGCAGCACTACCCACTCTGTATTTCACTCCAAAGATTATTTAGCAGGTTGAGACCCAGTCCCATGTCTGGAGAGTGGGACTGTCTTGCCCCAGTGATGCTGACAGGCAAATTGGTGTGTTGTTACAGAAGCAGTGCAAACCATTTAGTTTCCTCCAGGCAAGTATACACCAGAAGTGATGACAGGCCCACAAAAAATGTTTCTGTATCAGGAAGGTAAACATTACATGCTTCCTGGGCTGCTCTTTCTGCCTTCATGCTTGGCACATGCCAAGTCTGTGTCGCAGCCTGTTAAAACATAAGAGCTCTAAAGAGTTTTTGCTCCTCATTTTGCTGCATATTGAAGAAATTTCATAGGCTGATATGTACCTGTTGTGTTTCCAAAAGCCAAAAGTAATCAAGAGTTTGTCTCTTGCAGTAGATGCAGAAAGAATTGTGTTTTCTTTTTGCAGCTCTGGTAGTGGTTGTGGTTCTTCTCAAGTGAAAGGGAGGGGTAAGGATGGGGAAGGGGAGGTAAGGGTGGTATGTTGAGTTGCTTAAGGGTTAGCAATTAAAGGTGTTTGATAATATTAAAAAAAACTTTATATGTTGATCTAATTTATGAAATATGGATTTGTCCCTGATGTCCTTTGTCTTGCTCTATAAATCTTAGTGAGGGATGAGATTTCTGAAAATCATTATGACCAAAAATAAGACATTTGGAAAGGACCTGTTCTCTTTCTTACCAAATTATAGAAGTTGATTTTGTGGAGTTTTAGAGACTTCAAAAACTCTGGTTGTCACAAGAGGAAGTACCAAGAACTGCACACAATGGAAAGATTGAATCCACAGAAAATCACAATGCAGTCAATAAATAAGTGGTTGGTGACATTGGGATCACAATGCTGTCCAACACAACTTGCCATGTTCTGGAGAAGGATG
>VYZS01027590.1:43523-58747 GCA_013400695.1 Neodrepanis coruscans | reverse complement strand
TTTCTTTTTTTTTTTCTTTTTTTTTTTTTTTTTTTTTCTTTTCTGAAAGGGTGAAATGCCTTGGACCGACCTAAATATTAACGGACACCACTGGCCACTGTAATTCAGGACACACTAGTTCAGGGCCAGCCCTCTCCTACCTAAGGAGGCTGAACTCAGTTCTCAGCACCACAACTGATTTCTCAGCCTCTAGATGTTGCAGTGCAGGTTTCTCTAAATCCTGTCTCTTGAAGCTATTCCCAGCTGCATGGAGTATTAACAATTAATGGGGCAAGGGAGAGGCTGAGCAGGTCCTTAGCTTAGTGGCTAAGCCACATCACCCGGAAGGCTGAACAGTACTAGCTCCCACATTTTGCTCTTGTGGTGGGCTGGTTATTTGCTTGGTTATTTACCTAATGCAGAGCAAGTTCATCTGGAAAATGACTCCCGTGTGAACTGAGCCAGACTACTTGTGTGATCTAAATAAAGTGTATTTTTAATTTGTTTTTAAATAAACTCATGTGGGAGAGACCAATACGTATTTTAGGAAGAAGACATGGGTATTATGTGTTTAGGTCTTGATGTGATAATGTTAGGTTCAAATGTCCATTGTCTTTGAAAAACAGAAGAGACAAAAGGCATGTGGAAGTAAGTAAAAAAATCTTGCCAAGGTAACACTGTTTTACACTATTGAAATTACTGGACATTCATGTTCACAGAATTAGAAAATTGGTCATGTTAAAAGGTACCACAGTGAGTCATCTGGTCCAACCTCTCTGCTCAGGTAGGATCATGTGAGAGTATATGGCACGGGATTGCATCCAGACAGTTCTTGAATATCTCCAGAGAGGGAGACTCCACAAGATTGTCTTTCTGGGTAATCTGTTCCAGTGTGTGGTCACTTGTGCATTAAAGAAATTCTTCCTCATGTTCAGGTGGAACTTCATGTGCATCAGTTTCTGCCTGTTTCCTCTTCTGTTGCTTGGCACCACCAAGAACCTGGCTCCCCACTCTTGACAGTTGCCCTTTAGATATTTATATACATTGATAAAGTCCCCTCTCATTTGCCTCTTCTTGAGGCCGAACATTTGTTGATGCCCAAAGCCACATAGTTCTTTATAAATCCTTGTCCATGTTTCCTTAAAAATGTGTTAGTACATTTCTTATTTATGTCATATATGTGCTGTATTTCCTAAGGTGCTGTGTATCCCTATACTGTAAAGGGTTCAACTGTTATGGAACTGGAATATGTTATTTGAAAGTTGCAGAAGAATTCTATCCTACTTCTGTGTAAACTCAGGTCACTAATAAGAATTGGTGCAGAAACCACTGTTAAAATGGTTGGAATAAAGAAGGCTCAAACCAAAAACCTATATGGACATTGGTAAAGGTGACATTTTATGCCTTCTCTGTACAAAGCTGAGTGACTTGGATTATGCTCAGGGGAAAACTTCACAACAGGACCTGTCTTCACACAGCTTGGATGCTACTAGGCTGCGATAGCTTCAGTTTCTTCTTGCCCTAGTACACAAAATCGGTTAAAAACTTGATTTTGATGATTGCCTGAACTAAATCCATCTCTTAGTCTTTTCCACCAAATAACATCCATTTGTCAGTTATTTAAGAAGATGAGGCATTTATGCTGCCTCTTGTTAACACCCATATTCAGTGCCTTAATCAACCAGAGTGAAATGCCCTTGGGTTTATGCTATATGCAATGGACACTTATTCCCAAATAGATCACGATTCATTTTGGGAAACTTAATTTACGTAGTTAATTTCTCTCTGAAAAGACTTGTTTCCCAGCATTATCATAGGTTGACCTCAGGGCAAGTAGCTTTCCTCTTTAGGCTGTTGATCCATGGTTCCTTTGTCCAGCTTTCATAAGCAGAGGTCAGACCCCCTGGGGATCCATAAAAAGTACAACACCATTCAACATAATTAATAATTATGTGGTTGATGGGGCAGAGTGTGCCCTCAGCAAGACGGATGATAATACGTAACTGGGAGGAGTGGTTGATACACTGTGCTGCCATCCAGGGAGACCTCATTAGTCTGAAGAAATAGGATAGGAACCTCATGCAGTTCAACAAGGGGAAACACAAAATCAGGCACGGGAGGAGGAACAACCCCCGAAAGCAGTATATGTTGGGCATTGCCCAGCTGGAAAGCAGTTAGGCAGAAAAACTTTTGAATATCCTGGTGAATAGCAAGTTGACTGTGAGCCAGTAACATGGCCTTGTGGCAAAGAGGACTAATGGTACCCTGAGCTGCAATAAGAGGTGTGTTTCCATTAGGTCAGGGAAGATGATCGTTCATGTATAACCAGCCCTGGAGAGGTTGTGCCTTGCCTATTTCTGAGGCACAGTTTTCTGGGTCCGGTAAAAGAGAGATATGGAACTATAAGAGAGAATCCACCAAAGGGCCATTAAGATGTGTAACAGGCAGGGTTATCTCTGCTATGATGAAAGGTTAANAAATAATAATAATTTATTATTATATTTATTAATGCATATGTCAAAGATCTCCAAGTGTCAGTTCAATTCTTTTCTTGAATTCTGATGAACATTTGGCTTTGCTAACAGAAGGAGCTAATCTGTTGCAAAGGTCAGCATTTGGTATAAGTGGAACAGAAAGCCTAATAAGCATTCCTGTTGATTAAATTATCCCTAAATTTACATTCCAATATATTTACTAAAAGTCCTTCTCTAAGCACTTATAGATGAAGTTTCCTTGTGACAAGAGTGACCCACTGGAAATTAGAAATTAAACATGATATTGGCACCTTGAGAAACTACATCTGAATTATTTGAGTGGTTTATTTCTCTGTGACATTACATAAACCTAACCAAGAAGAAAAATTCTTCTCTCTCAGAATCCCATAAGAATGATAGCCTTATATGGTACTTATCATTGCTTAGGGCAAGGGCAGTGGACTACATGGAATTTACTGCAATTTAATTTGTTAATTTAATTTTTGGGAATATGCGCTTCCCTTTACTTCTGGTATACTAAGGGTTTTTAATATCCCTTAATAACGAATATCTGATGATCAATATAGAAATATCTATCTATCTATCTATCTATCTATCTATCTATCTATCTATCTATCTATGAACTACCTGCAGGAACTCAGAGCATTAGTTATTGGATGCAGATTNAAAAAGTACAACACCATTCAACATAATTAATAATTATGTGGTTGATGGGGCAGAGTGTGCCCTCAGCAAGACGGATGATAATACGTAACTGGGAGGAGTGGTTGATACACTGTGCTGCCATCCAGGGAGACCTCATTAGTCTGAAGAAATAGGATAGGAACCTCATGCAGTTCAACAAGGGGAAACACAAAATCAGGCACGGGAGGAGGAACAACCCCCGAAAGCAGTATATGTTGGGCATTGCCCAGCTGGAAAGCAGTTAGGCAGAAAAACTTTTGAAT
Organism: Neodrepanis coruscans; assembly: GCA_013400695.1. NCBI lineage: Eukaryota > Metazoa > Chordata > Aves > Passeriformes > Philepittidae > Neodrepanis > Neodrepanis coruscans. The sequence continues at coordinate 55,326 of VYZS01027590.1, read as the reverse complement.
ATCCTGGTGAATAGCAAGTTGACTGTGAGCCAGTAACATGGCCTTGTGGCAAAGAGGACTAATGGTACCCTGAGCTGCAATAAGAGGTGTGTTTCCATTAGGTCAGGGAAGATGATCGTTCATGTATAACCAGCCCTGGAGAGGTTGTGCCTTGCCTATTTCTGAGGCACAGTTTTCTGGGTCCGGTAAAAGAGAGATATGGAACTATAAGAGAGAATCCACCAAAGGGCCATTAAGATGTGTAACAGGCAGGGTTATCTCTGCTATGATGAAAGGTTAAGAGAGATGGAACTGTTCAGCCTGAAGGAGGCTAAGGGGGCAGCTCACCAGTGTATACAAATATCTGAAGGTGGATGTAAACTAGACAGAGATAGGCTCTTTGCAGTGGTGCCTGGTGATAAAAGGCAATGACACACACTAAAAGAGAGGAAATTCCCTCTGAACATCAGGAAATACNTCTCAGAATCCCATAAGAATGATAGCCTTATATGGTACTTATCATTGCTTAGGGCAAGGGCAGTGGACTACATGGAATTTACTGCAATTTAATTTGTTAATTTAATTTTTGGGAATATGCGCTTCCCTTTACTTCTGGTATACTAAGGGTTTTTAATATCCCTTAATAACGAATATCTGATGATCAATATAGAAATATCTATCTATCTATCTATCTATCTATCTATCTATCTATCTATCTATGAAAACAAATCCTGTGTCTTCAGAGAGTTTTTAGACAAAAATATTTGGCTTTCACAGTGGTCTCATTAAAAAAATCTGAGCACTAATAAAGCATATTGAAAAGGTTTAACAACACGGAACTTTTACTAATTTTTTGTATTATTGAGCTCAATCATATTATCAAGTTAATAAATAGAGAGTAGGATTAATATACAATTGGTTATAGACATAAGCACCATGGTCCTTCAATATGATTAACAAATTTTTTTAACATTTCTTTGTGATTTTTCACATGAAACAAGATCTTTAGACCTACATGAGGACTGACTGTTGCCCTAGAAAATTTTGTGATTTCTAATTCATAAGGATAAACATTTGATTTACAGGTGGAAAACAAGAAAAGAAGTCTGTTGGGGACTGAACTTCCTGCCCTTTTTCAGATTGTGTTGTTCAGAGCATCTGGGACTGCTGCCATTGCCTGTGACAGAGAAAAAACTGTCTGTGTTACTGATGTGAAGGATATAATATTTAGAAAAATTGAAAAACCATGGTATTTTGAGATCATAGCTCACTAGCAGCCTCCTGCTGAGACAACATATCCTGGAAATAGAACAGTGGCAATGGCACAGCACTTTGTTTTCGTGAGATGGTAGATGAATAAAAGGATGTTACTGCCCATTCATTCCCAAAATATATCTTGAGAGAAGGTGAGATTTGGTGGATCAGTGTAATAAACTATAAATTTCAAGCTCAGAACTTAACAGAAAAGTTTCAAACCAAGAAAACTTCCATTCCAAAATTGTGACATGCTGTTATGGGTTAACCGGGAAAAAGGGGGGGAGGGGGGAGTGTCATCATATGCACATCATTCCTTTGATGTCATTCCAGAGTAATATTTAAACTGCCTACAATTTTCATGCTTTCTACTTTTGCATAGTCATAAAAGACATTAATTAAGAGCATAGATGATTTTAAAATGGGTACTCTTTTTTTCCTTTTATTTTATTTATACGGGAAAATATCAACAAAACTGTTAACATAAAAAATTTACAACAGTTACAAAAAATAACTAATTTTTGTGAAGTAATACAGTAATAGACCTGTCCTTCATATTTGATATTGGGATCTGATATTCAGAGAACATTAATCCAGCAGTGACTAAGATCTCTAAGTAAAATAGCACCGCTATTGTCGTCACACAGAAGACTTCTATTTTTTGTAGTGTTTCCCTCTTACAAATCTTTCAAAGAAATTGAAGGCTAATTTTGGACAAACTCTAGAAATGTTAAAATTTTTTTCCTTAATTAAAAAAGTAATTAAAAAGAAGTATTTTACAATATGAAAAAACAGTTTCCTTGAGTTTCTCTTCGCAATTTTTAGCTACACAAAGACATGTGAATTGTTTCCAGCCCGTGCAAACAGAGAGAAAATATCTTTCCTGCCACACTGTTAAAGTTTCCAGTTAAGTGGAAGAAGACTTAAAAAGTACAAGCAGAACAAATAAGTAGAAATTTTGGGGAAGTAAAATTGTAAAAAGAGTTAAATCACAGAGTTATTTTCAGAAACACGTATATGACAAATATGATAAAGCTGATATAACTAACTACTGAGTACTTTTGTCCCTGAGTATGTTGAAGTGGTTGTTTAAGGAGTTTCAGCTCCTTGGAAAATATGTATAAGAATTATATGACCAGAAAACTTTTCATACAAAATAGACATTCCTTACTTACAAATAATATATTCATAAGCATTTTAGTTTAGATTTTTGAGATATTTTAAGAGGTTAAGAAAGACCTTTAATTTGTTAGTTTTTTTTAGAAGACCAAGAAAGTATTCTTTTAATACATACCTACAGAAAAAAATATACTGCTGATAAACACAGTTGGCTACAGACAGGGTTAATTGTACATCTTCTCCAATTAAAAGATCAATGTTTCTGACCCAAAGGCTACTCAAAAGATATAAAAAGGAGGTTAGATAAAAAGCCTGCCCCTTTAGAGTTTTTCTCACACAGGCACACAAAGGTAGAAACAGCTTTATTGGACGGGGCTCCTGTCTCGTGTTCTGTGAAAAAAGAAAAAGCATTGACTCCATGCACTGGATAATAAACCTGCAGTGTGCTGGAATATTCAACCTATTCTTCGAGAAGGTGTGTGGATCTTATTTGGCATGGCAGCTCCTGTGTGGTTTGATTGCATTCTATACACTTAATGTCCAAGCCACTTTTCCCCTCCATTACTAAGGAAGAGACCTCTCTAACTCTGCTTGTTAGAACGTACTATCTTTAACTAACTTGAATACTATCACCAGCATATTCCCAGCAGCCACTTGCTTCAGTTGACTTTCGAGTCTAAAGGCAGAAATTCTGTCAGAACTTTGCACTGGGGACCTCCAAGCAGGTAATCACATGCCAAAACATAAACTTCAATTATTTTTATGTGCAGCATAAGGAAATCTGTTAATACTGTATTGCATTATTTTCACCCATGACCACAGGTAAAACATGTTGATGGGTACCTGACAGCAATAAAATTAATTTTCCATCTGCATGATTCCTTATTTCCCAAATACTCCATTCTCTTATGGTTTTTGTACTGGGATGCTAGGAGGCAATCATTTGCTGGCAATTTTGGGATTTACACCTCACCTGGATACCTTGCATGGTATTTAGGAGTACAGTTTTGGAAAAGGGTCAAAGTTATTAAAAATATTCAAAAATTTTGTGGTTTAATTTTTTTTTTTTGGTTTCCATTTATTTGGGGTTTTTTTTGTTTGTTTATTATTACTTGGGAAAGTCTCTCATAACACATAGCTGAAACCCACAAAGTCCCTGCAAAATAACGCACACAATATACCCTCTGACCAGTGTCCAGTTACAGGCTCAGACCATGCTTACAACAAGCACCTGGATACTTGCCACTATTATACCCACATTATTTCAAGTCTGAAATTTTTGGTGTGCCAAAGAAGCTGAAGATCCAGTTACAACTTAAAGTTAAGTAACTGCGTTCCTAAGGATTAGAGCTGAATTTACATATATTTACTGTGGGCTGAAGGTTGCCTTGTATTCTTGTGTATAATTGTCAAGGTCAGTGGCAGGAATCTGCCACAGAGGAAAGGTTTACGGCAATTATCATGCTTACAGCCAACTTGACTCATCTTCATAAATTAATCATGTTTAAAGAAAATTGGTGAACATTAGGGGGTACCAGATGACACAATGATGCTACATGTCATAGAGACAATGCCTTTTAAAATTATTTAATTATGTATTTTTGTGGAAAATGTGGGTCTTAAAATATCACTAATGCATTTTTTCACTGACCATTTTTTAGCTGAGTCAATACTGAGATTTGATGTCTTCAGTGAGACAGAGAAATGATACATGGGTATGAAATAGGGAGGCAAGTTTGGTTGATATGACTGAATTGCTAAGGATAGAGAAACAGAGTAAGAAGAAGGTAGAATAGATCACCCACTGGGTGTTTTCTCTCAAGGAGAAGCTGACAAGAGAGACAGAAGATGTAAAACCATAATAAGTGCAGTTTAAAAAAAAAGAACTAAAGGTGCTGGGAACTGCAGTAGGAGCTCTGCAGCCCAAGGAAGTGAAAGAAATGGAGAGGGATCTTGTGTACACTTGCAGAAAGAGGTGAGTAATGCCAGTGGAGCTGGCCTGTGCAGATGCTGTGATTTTCCCTTGTACACCAGAGTTATACATTTCCATGTCACCAGGCAAATATGAACTGACCTGTTCTGAAAATGTCTGGTCTTTGTCACCAAAAACACATAATCCTGTCTGTAGTCTGACTTCTAAATTTGGTAAGCCTCCAGGAGAATGCTTATGACTTCTTGGAACCATTTGAAAGAAAAACAGGAAGAAATCAAGGTGTTGAAGCAAGTGATAATCTTAGAGCTCCGGACTTTACCATTGTAAAAATGTAGTGTGAGTAGTATTAGCAGCAGCCTAGTATTTCATAGTCCCCCTCTCAGGATGAGCACATAACCTTGAAAGGCATCATATGGCCCGTGGATCTATGATGACACTGTGACCTCTAGTAGGAAAGATATCTGGTTTAACATTATATAAAATATCCAATTTTTCTGTAGAAATGGTACTGTGTGTAATAAGAGTTTAAATTACAGAGGTTTTTGGAAACTGACTGGTAAAGCTGTGATGAAAACAGACGTTTTAATAATTTTTTAAGTGAACAATATGTAGGACAACACCGGCTACCTCCAAATTACTTATTGCACAGCTGGAGGCTGATTTTTTGTGACAGGTGACAAAACTGGAACTGCCAGCCAGATCTAATTTGGTTGTATGATATATTCTGGCATTTGCTACATATTGCTGTTTAAAAGTTTAAATTTCTTCTCCATAAATATAATATTTCATTTCTTGGCCTTATAGTGCAGAGAACTGAGGCAGAAGCCAGAAGAAACTTTCACAACCAACATATTGGAATTTAAAGTTATGCAAAAGATAGCTCTGGAGGCTTCAAGGAGTACAGCAAAGATCACGCAGAATTGTAAATTATATACTCTACACAAATAGCCTGGAGCAACATGATAATTAATAACTACTGTATTTAAGTAGATGGAAACTCAGTTTCATTTATTATTAATTATAGCTTTGTTTAGCAAATGTTCTCCATGGTAATTGCCTGTTTGTCTTGTCTATATATGATGTTAGCAGATAGCTTGGATGAACAAACTGATTAGTAGGAGCCTTAATTGTTTGCAACAGTTATCCTTACTCTTGCAGGTAATAGGAAAAAAAGCTGTAAAGTAGATAAGAAAAGATAAGCTGCAAATTTCCAATGCTGGCATGCATCAGGGTTGTCTACTAGAGCAGTGAGGTTAGATTTTTTGATCAAGTAAAGAGTAAAGGGTAGATTTTAAAAAAACCCAAACAACCCAACAAGCCATGAACTACCCAGTGATCAGTGGGGAGTCACTGTGATTAGATAGGAGAGGCAAAACTGGATTTCTCTAATGCAATCCTAACAATAACTCATGACCACATCTATAAACCCAAAAGGAAGTGTCTGAAAGAGGGCAAACAAAAGAAAGCACTGATTTTCTTGTTTGCCATCTCTGCAAATGACTGCATCTGTACTCACAGATAAACTAGTGTTGTGGGTTAAAGATAAACCCGATTTTCCCCCTTCCCCCCCCCAGCTTCTCCCGGGGTGGGGGAGAGTGTGTGTGTGTGTGTGTGTGTGTGTGTGTGTGTGTGTGTGTGTGTGTGTGCACCCGGCTGGCCCTGTGCTGTGGGGGCCCAGCTGGACGGCGGCGGGTCTCACCAGGGCCGACGAGGTGGCGAATCCCTGCCTCCCCTCCCCTCCCCCGGGGTGCGGGCTGGGGCAGGTGGCGCAGGAATGCCACGCAGCCGGCTTGGTGAAGGAGCTGCTGTGCGGCCAGCCCGGCGCGGGTGGCATGGCGGCTGCTGACGCGGACGCGGCCGAGGCGCCGAGGGTGCCGCCATGGCCGGACCCGCACTTCCGGCCTGGGGGGCCGGTGTCGCTTCCGGTCCAGCCCGACGCTCCCGTGGGTGTGCGGGGGCCTTACTGGGGGCAGGGCCCGGGTGCTAATCATCCAATCGGAGAAGGCAGGCCCCCTGGGGGCCATCTGCGCAAGGCAAGAGGGGACGCCATCTTCCTCTTTCTCCATGGGACACAGCCATGGCAACATTGCTCAAGACTTCCTGAAAATATCTTTTCTCACTGTCCAGTCTTTATTGCCTTAGGGACTTACTTTTTTCTGTGGGTGGGGATGTTTCAGAAAAAAAAACCAAAAACATTTGCAGGAGAAACAGTAAAAACAAATGTGCTGTGTACCTAGTCAACTAATAACCTATAATTAGTTTGAAACAGAAATAAAGAGACCAGATTTACCAGACACTGTAACACCTCATATGTTCAAAGGAAGAAATGTTACTAAATGAGAAAAATTTTGCTTTCCCCTGGAATTCTAGTAACACATGATATAGTGGTGATTAAGCTGAAAAATTTTGTTTGAGAACAACCAGCAAATGGAGATCAATCTGCACCACTAAAAACTAAAGGAAGTGAACTTTCTGTATCTATTGTCCAGTCACTTTCTTTAATATGCCCTAAGGATGATATTTTTTCTTTATGTAAGTTTTTTCTTTTCAATATTAATAATCACACTGTACTTGCTTTTGAGCATTTTTGTCAGCACCAGCTATTTCTCTTGATCCCAATTCTGCAAAGAGCTTAGACATGTACCTAAATTTGAGCGTGTGATGAATCTGGCTGGCTTGAGGGGCTGGGGGTGTGAGGGCACTGTGCTAAATTCTTTCAAATTTAAACTGCAAGAATAAGTGAATTAATTGAATTAATGCTCTGAGAACTCAGTCCACAAATGGGTACCTAATTGCTATTTTCAGCACCATATATAAGCACCACAAAGGATCTCAAAACCCTTCTCTTAGGAGCTACTTGAATCTGTGAGGTCATTTTTCTGGTATCTGTGTCAAGGTTCTGATATAACCATTGTTAGCTAATATTTAAAGGTTTGTGATGCTTTAGGGGATGTTGACTTTCCAGCACCAATTATTCCTTTCAGGAATCTTGCTCAAGTCAGAGTCACCCTGTTTTGTGAAAGATATTGCTGGCTTTGCAATAGTCCAACTTTTATGTCCATAAAATTAAGATGAAGTCAGAATCTTTCCCTGGACCTTCTTCTGAGAAGTATTTTGTATCTTTAATCTTCTTCTGTGACAAAATCGAATCCCAAACCCAAACTAAAACCGCTGCAATGGACTGGATTTGGACTTGGATGTCTAGATCAGAGGCTGAGGTCCAATAAGATTTTTAGGGGAGATTTCTGATTTGGTTGATGGCAGAATAAAGGCTCTGGGTCTGCAGTTACAGACACAAAGCTCTAGTTTGAGCAGATTTACAGCAAAAACTAAGATCAAGGCTTTACTGTTGGCTGAATGAGGCTCAGTGCAGTTTGTACATTTGTGCACAGCACCATGACTGGTCACAGTCATCTGAGAACCATAGAGGTGAACACCATAAATTTGAACTGAAGTACACACTAGCTGGAACACGCTGAAAGACTTCAAAATTTGCCTTTGCCTCCTCCTTTGCAATCTTTTTTGTTGAGCTTTCTACAGAGCAGGCATTAGAGCACTGGAATTAATGTGAAGTGTATCATTATGATTTGACCATGCCTTCTTTACAGAACTGGAAGGCACACCTTGTTTATTTCAGCAGTTTTCATTCCCCCATGAATTTAGGGACTGGAAGGCTATAATTGTAAAAGAGCTTAAAGTCACAAAGTAGTCTTGAACTCTCTGAGACTGCAAAGACAATTTGATTTTCAGTAGTGGCAGGAAAAGAGAAGAAAGCAGCATGTATGGGGTTGATGTAAGTACTTGAAAGTATTCAGTCAGTGTAATTCATCTTGCTGGCCAGCATAAAGTATATGTACATCTCATTCAGTGTCCATTGTGCTTCCATTAGCAACTCTACAAATAATTGGCTTTGTGTAGACTTGACAATATTTTTATTTTCTAAGCTGGTCAGGCTTTTGGTCATACTTCTTTCACATTCTCCTCTTATCTGCCTACCCTTGGGAGCTGCTCTTCATTTTAGTACAATCTAGAAAGAACATGTTTCAGTGTAGCTGGGACCAGCCAAATGTAACTTTTTTGTACTGTATTCCAGATATTTGAGGCATCAGCTATTTCCTATATCACTTTATTTTTTTCCTTTGTGAATTTTAAGGAAGAAAAGTGGATCGTGGCACTTCTCCGATACAAGTCCAGGTGCTTTCTGCCTTTCTGTACATTTACTGTATCAATTCTTCACAAAACATGCATATAACTGGTGTCTCAAAAATCCTTGACATCTAGTGAACTAATCTGACCCTTTACATCTGTATGGTATCAGAGTTGCCATCATCTTCTAAAAATGTCTGTGGAATAAGGTGCTGGTGGAAATGGGGACAAGGGAGAGTTGATACGTTCATGGAATAGTGGGAAGGATGAGGTGTCACAGGACCAAGTTTGGGTCATGGTGGAGAAAGTCTGTGACACTTCTCCTTTGCATGACCACTGCCTTCCACTTGTTTCTTGTCATACAGGGGCTGAGTCAGTTGAAGAGGATATAAGTAGCTGTGTTAGGCAGCTCAAAACTTTACACACTGGTGAAGCTTTAGCCGTGCAGAGGATATATAGGAGTTGTGACTCTGTTTGGCAAAAGCTGCTCAATTTCTGTATCTCGGTCGTGTTTGTAATTCCTAGCTAGAAGTGGATTGCTTTGAGGCACTGACTGAAACATTTGCACTGACTTCCGATACACTTTTTCCCTATACAAGTTCTTGTAAAGAAAAGCCAGAAGAACTATGAAAGTGAACTCTTCAGCTAGTTGCTAATTCAAACGACCAGCAGGAAAAGGTTAAGTTCTTAAAACTACTCAAATTTTACAGTAATTACAAATTTTACAGTAATTTCTGTCCTAGTATTTATATTATAGTAGAATCCAGAGTCTTACATAGAGTTACAGCTGTGTTATGTTATGAAGTTTTGAAAGCAAGTACCAGTGAGCACATCCTGATTTGGTGTGTTTGCAGGGTCAGAACTAAGTTAACTAAGCATATCCAAAAGCAAAGTGGCCAGGATGTGTAAGACATTTAAACAGTCATCATTTACTGAGCAGCGATTGACACTCTCAGTGGAATATTGGCACTATTAAGACACATAATGAAGATACTGATTATAGGGACTAGTAGAAACTATTCTAAGTTAACACAGATAATAATTCTGATAAACTTGAACATTTTGGAGGTCTTGAAATATGCAAATGTCAGGCTGTAATATTCTCATGTTATTCTGCTATTTTTTTGCTTCTTTACTCCTGATTACTACTCTTAGGGAAAGTGAACTCTTATAACCATACATGGGGATGAAAATACTGACTTTTTAAAAAAAAAATATAACTTAAAAGAAAAAAAGATGTTAAGTATAAAAAACTAAATGTTTCAAGCAACATTAAAAAAAAGCTTTTCCCAGAAATCCTGTTTACAATTTCAATGTTTTTTGCATCATATAATTATAGCACTTGTGAAATGTCGCTTCAGTTCTTGAAATAAAGTTCTGGGCAGCCAGACTCTGTGTAAAATAGCTGTTTCCAGTAATTAAATTCTGTCTGTCAGTGTGTACCACCATTACTACTGTATTGCTAATGTAATTGGAAAAAGCTCATATGCCAGATTTTCTAGTCTTGTAATTAGAAAATTGTATTTTAATTACACAAAGAAAACTTGTGATTGTAAATCTGAATGATATGGCAGTTTTCATTTGTCTGGAATAAAATTCAGATTCCATAAAATCTGCTTTTATAGACTCAAAACCTCACCCACTTTTTACATGGCTGTTCTAGCACTGTTTCTAACAGCCATTACTATGAAAATCATCACTGTCCTCTAATTAAATGCGAAAGAAAAAAGTGCTGTGATATGATTTATTGTTTTACAAAGCTTGAGAAACACAGATAAATATTAAAGGTTTGTAACCTGTGTTCTTTTCATTGCTGTCGTTTATGAGTACAGCAAGGCTCAGTGCTCACAGCATTGAAATGTTTAACATTTCCTTGATAGTCCTGTCGTAACGTCTAGAAAGTGTAGTTATATCACAGTGGATTTTACTGAGCTGTTATTTATTGCACTCAAGATGTTGATGTTGTATGACTTACATTCCCAGAACCAGACTTACAAATGCTCTTCTGTTGTCTTGGATGCAGTGATTTTCATATTGAAGTGGGGCTTTCTGTAAGGTATCTGTTTAAGTTACGGCAGCAAGAGGTAGGATGACTGTCTGTCTCTGTCCAGAACTTCCTAGGGTGCTATTGATATACAGCACTGGAACTTAGGAGACTCAATAGCACAATGTCACTTCAAAAATGTGAAAAAATAATTTTAAAAGAACCAATAAAACCCTCTCTTTGGAAAATTGTGCTTTGCTTTTCTTGAGCAACTGTACATTCAAAGAGAAACCCTCTAGTTCATTCTGTGGATATACATAGCTAATTTATCTATTTGTAAAAGTGTGCCCGGATGTCTATAAAACTAGACAGCTATCTTAAAATAAACAGATTTAAAGGAAATAAAATTGTGAGTGTAACTTCATGTTTTCAGGACTTAAAAATAAATGGTGTAATAAAACCAAATTAAGTCATTTCACTCTATCCTATAAGGTGTTTTCTCTCTCTGACATCAAGTGGGAGATCCATGAAGTTTTGGGGTGAGGCAGGATAGTAATATTCACTAAAGTGGAAGCAATAGTTGAAGGAAATTAACAACTGTGTAATTATTAGATTATTTTGTAACGTCTGAAATATTCTGAAATAAAATATAAAAAAAAAAAAAGAATTTTGAAATGCTTTCAATTATTCTGAGACATAGGCCACGTGAGACAACCCTGGAATATTAGAAGGCCTAAGGGTATTTGTTATTGGTTAGCTGGTGTCGTAGGGTGAAAACCGAAAGTAAAAATGGTCTCTGTTTCAGCCGCGTGGGCCGGCAGCCGGGCGAGGTGGGGGGAATGACCATTTTCCCCCCGCCCGCGCGGATTGGGGGGGCTGCGGGCAGTGCTGGCGCCCGTGGAGGTTTCAGCGGCCCCTTTTCCCCGGCGGCAGGAGCTGGTCCAGGGTGAACCTCGGTGAGGCAGCTTCACCCTGTGCCAGTGGCCCCGGCGGCCACTCTCGCTCCCGGGCCACCCGGCCCCGCACCCATGTAGGTTTCAGTGGCCTTTTTTTTCCCCCACCCCCCAGCAGCGCGGCACGGACGGCGGGCGCGGTACTGCGCACCGCCAGGAACTGCTGCTGGAGGTGCTGCCCCGGCTCGAAACCGAGTCCCAGCACGGCCCCGAGCGGCCCCAGCTTCGCCCCAGAGCAGCGCTGTGCGGGCTTCCTGGAGCGCGCGCCGCCCGGAGCTGCCGCAGGAGGCACGGCCCCAGTCCCGGGCCGAGAGCAGCCATGGTCCCGCTCTGAGCCCCAGCCAAGCCCCGGGGAGGAGCCGCGCTTGTTCTGTAGAGATGGTGGCACCGGCGCGAGTTCTGCGGTGTGGCTCGGCCTGGCGCCGCTCGGCGGGG